>CAUYQU010019881.1:0-207433 GCA_963574635.1 Cheracebus regulus
TTACTGGGTATATACCCAAAGGATTATAAATCATTCTACTATAAAGTCACATGCACATGTATGTTCATAGCAGCACTATTTACAATAGCAAAGACCTGGAACCAACTCAAATGCCCATCGATGATAGACTGGACAAGGAAAATGTGGCACATATACACCATGGAATACTATGCAGCCATAAAAAATGATGAGTTCGTGTCCTTTGTAGGTACATGGATGAATCTGGAAACCATCATTCTCAGCAAACTGACACAAGAACAGAAAATCAAACACCACATGTTCTCACTCATAGGTGGGTGTTGAACAATGGGAACACGGGGACATAAGGAGGGGAGCATCACACACTGGGGTCTGTTTGGGGGGCCCAAAGGAGGGACAGCAGGGGTGTGAGGAGGTCGGGGAGGGATAACGGGGAGAAATGCCAGATGTAAGTGATGCGAGGATGGAGGCAGCAAACCACATTGCCATGTGTGTACCTATGCAACAATCCTGCATGATCTGCACATGTACCCCAGAACCTAAAGTATAATTAAAAAAAAAAGACAAGGACATTCTTATGAAGAGTGTCACACACCATTTCAGCTGCTCTTAAGTTAAAAAAATAGAATGGACATATTCACTAAGTTACTTAACTGTTGTTTTTTACATTATGGTCGATTCTGATCTTGCTATATATTTGTATTGGTTCAGGTTACCATTTTTTATTATATCCAGCCTCATTAAGTGTAATTATATTTACTTCTAACACACTGATTACTTGAATCTTGTTCCTTTTTTTTTTTGTTGTTGGGATGGGGATGGGAGGGAGACAGAGTCTCACTCTGTTGCTCAGGCTGGAGTGCAGTGGTGTGATCTCAGCTCACTTGCAAGCACCACCCTCTGAGTTTAAACAACTTTTGTGCCTCAGCCTCCCAAGTAGCTGGAACTACAGATGCATACCACCATGACCGGCTAATTTTTGTATATTAGTAGAGATGGGGTTTCACCATGTTGCCCAGGCTGGTCTCGAACTCCTGAGTTCAGGCAGTGTGCCTGCCTCCAGCTTCCAAAGTGCTAGGATTACACCTGTGAGCCACCATGCCTGGCTTTTACAAATTTTTATTTAATTTTTTAAATTTTTTTTTGGCCCAGGATGGAGTGTAGTTGCACAATCATAGTTCACTGCAGCCTTGAACTCCTGGGCTCAAGCAATCCTCCACCTCAGCCTCCTGAGTATCTGGGACTATAGGTGTTTGCCACTGTACCCAGCTAATTTCTAGTATTTTTTTGTGTAGAAACAAGGTCTCACTATGTTGCCCAAGCTGGTCTTAAACTCCTGGTTGCAAAAATCCTCCTGCCTCAGCCTCCCAAAGTGCTGGGATTACAGGAATGCACCACCACATCTGGCTAATTTTCAATTTTTTTTTTTTTTTTTTTTTTAGTAGAGACAGGCTCTGACTTTGTTGCCCAGGCTGTTCTTACTATGCTTTGCATATCTCACATCTCACTCCCCAGAAGGTCTCTTTTACTGATCATTCAGTAGCAAATACATTTACCTTTCTTATCGATTCTGGGTTTTAAATTACGTGTCGTGTGCAAGATATTGTTCTGTGTAAACGAAATTGTCTCGCTTAGTTTCTTTACCTGCCCTGGATAACAGGTTCCACTCTTTTCTCCATTTTACAAATTGGGGTAGTACAGCCCTACAAGGATATGCAATTGTCCCAGTTTCATGGGTTGTTAATGAACAGGATGGCGATTTGGACCCAGTAATTCCAAGTCAATACATCATCTGGAGTCACACTGTCTGGAACTGAAGTATGCCTCTACAACCTAGGAAAATATAGCAGGAAAAGTAATTGTGCACAAAAGTATAGGCAGATTTTACATAACTGTTTGGAATTTTATTTTGAGCAAATACAGTATAGCAAAGGCATTTTTATTTGACATAATATTATACTTACATGTTCAAAGAAAAACCCTAGACACATTTGATTTAAAGAGTTTAATTGAGGAAAGAAGCATTCATGGATGGGGCAGTTCTCAAACCAGAACAGATTCAGAGGGACCGAGGCTGCCTAGACGTCAAAGTTATGGACAGAAAAAGGAAACTGACAGAGAAAATGAAACTGAGGGAGACAAACAGCCGGATTGATGAAACCTTAGCATTTTGCTTTACTTGAACATGATTTGTACAGGTGGCAGCCTTGAATTGGCCAAAACTCAGTGAATGGCACAAGAGTGGGTTCCAGACTGTTTACAGACCCAGTTAGGCTGCAGCTCACTGCGTACAGAGACACTTTCAGGCTGAGCTTAAAATATGTACAGAAATAGCTTTTGGTTACCTTTAATTTAACACTTAGAAGAATAAAATATTGATCTACATGCATGAGATATTGACATAAAGTAGTTTAGCTCTTAAAACTGAATAATTTCTAAATAACATAATTCCACAATTCAAATAAAGATATGTCCCTAAATTTAGGAATTTATTTTACAAGCACTGTAATAATTTTATTTTAAGTAAATTCAGTGACAGTTTCAACAACTCTTACTATTTTAACAAAATAGTCCATTTTGGGGGGTTCACAAAAAAAGTACTGCGCTAAAGAGACTAAGGAGAAGCCATAACTATCATTTCATATTCTGATTAACTTCATTTTCCTCCTGAATTATTCTCTATTTTTTGTATTTTTCCTCAAATGCTTGAATTTTTTTTCCATGATGATTTTAGCCTTTTACATCAATGAATAAGTTCCTCTCCAGCTACAGATTCTTGCATTATCTTCAGGGCTTAGTGGCATCCTAAGCCTTGTTATAGGATGCTCAGGTGTTTTCATATTCTACTCCACAGGCCTCTGCCCCAAACCACAGGTTCAAGTAAATGAGATTCTTTGACCTCTGATTATTCTGATCAGGCATCAAAAGAAAATTGCAAATTTTCCTTAAGTTCCATGTTCACATGCATATGAAGTAAACATGATTCTAAAATTTATTGAGAGACTGTTTTTCTGCATTCATAAAATACGTATGCAACCTATCTCTAAGGATATCAGTGCAATGTTGACATGCCATTTTCTGTGCGGAAAATCTCCTGTGAGAGCCTTTGTTTCAGTGCTTTCGAAGAAAAGTTTCAATCTAAAGTTGTGCTGCTGATGTATCCATTAAGACATAACACATTTGATGTTGCATGGGTTCTGCAGAAAATTTCACAAAAAATAAATTAGTTCAAGTAAATGAATAAAGCAATACTTGCAGAAGAAAGAAAATAATTCTGAAATCGTGTTATTGCTCTTGGAAACATGTTTAGACTTGCACTGGGATTACTCTATGTGATTGTAGCAAACAGAACACAACTTCTCTCACATTCCTAATAAAGAGTTCCCCCTCATAGATAAATAAGACAAATAAGCATATTTTGGATTGATTTGTATGTCAATAGGTATGTTTGTAGAAGTGCAATACTCTTCTTCTCTATGGTAAAGTTTGCAGAAATCCACAAATAATAAAAATTGAATTGGCTGCATTACTCACACTTATAGTCCCTTATCTGTGTGCACAAAAATCCCACCTGTTGGCTATTTAATGTTGTCTGTGTCCATTCACGGACATAAGGATGGAAGAATTGGTGACACAGAGACTTGCTTTTTGTCTCCTGAAGTAGACACCCCCATCAGAGGAGGAAAACATTATGAATAGTCACCAGAAAACTGTTTCTCCTGCTTCCAAAAAATTTGGCATGTTTCTTGTGTGAAGCACATGGAAAAAAATATTCTTGTATATTTGAAAGGAAAATAAAATCTCAGGACCCCCAAATCACCATGCCACAAGGAAAAGTTAAGCTTGAAAAATGAATCATGCAAAAAAAATGACTCTCATTATTTTTTTAACTTATTAGTAATATTTTTTGAGATGGAGTCTGGCTCTGTTGCCCAGGCTGGAGTGCAGTGGTGCGATCTTGGCTCACAGACACCTCTGCCTCCTGGGTTCAAGTGATTCTCCTGCCTCAGTCTCCTGCATAGCCAGGACTACAGGTGCACACCACCATGCCCAGCTAATTTTTATAGTTTTGTAGAGACAGGATTTCGCCACTTTGGCCAGTCTGATCTCAAACTCCTGAACTAAGGTGATCCACCCACCCCGCTCTCTCAAAGTGCTAAGATTGGTCACTGCTTCTGGCCCCATTTTGCTTTTAAACACATATCTGCAAAAGTACAGGGCTCTGTACCACTCCAGGGGGAACTTCCACACAATTTGATTCATAAAAAAATTCTTTGTAGGTCCCAAGAGTTTTACCCTGAAACAGAGTTCTGTGGAATTTTACCCCAACAATGTAAATGAAGAGTTTATCTTCACAGATGTGGAACAAAGACAAGACTAAAAATCATTCCTCCACTTACCCCCACACAAATGCATATTCGACTTCTTCCTCTAATTTATGTTTATTTTTATCTTATGTAAAATACAGATTTACTGAGCATGAGATGAATGTATGATTGACTACTCCTGTATCACCTCAAAAGGCAACACATGTATTCAGTGAGCACTAATCTAAGCCTCACAAGAGTGTGACTACTCATCTCACTGCCTACCCTCCCTCGTTTTACTCCTTCCTCCTTCCTGCCTGCCTGCTTTTTTGCCTTTTAATACCGAAGCTCTTAAAACTCCTTTTGGTGAAAGTGTAGGACGCACATCCGACTGTGGCTTCTGTCTGTTTTGCTTGGGTGCATCCTCAAACTTGGCAAAATAAACCTCGAATTCAATTGAGACCTGTCTCAGACACTTCTTGATGTACATGGTAGCAAAATGCAGCTCAGCTGGCAGGTAGCCCCACATCAACTCAACTCTGTCAGCCACATCCAGGGCAACAAAAGCCAGGTTGTACTGTTGCTTCAGTGTCCAATATTCTTGAAGGGAAGGGAAATGCAAAAGCGAAAATTAGAAGTGCCATTGAAAAATCAAAGAGAATAATATTCTGTCATATGAATAGACTAAATTGTGTGTCTCTATTTATCTGCTGTGGAACCCACTCTGTTGCCCAGGCTGGAGTGCAATGGTGTTATCTCAGCTCACTTTAGCCTCCGCCTCCTGGATTCAAGCCATTCTCCTCCCTCAGCCTCCTGGGAAGCTGGGATTACAGGCACCTGCCACCACGCCCAGCTAATTTTTGTGTTTTTAGTAGAGACAGGGTTTCACCTTGTTGGCCAGGCTGATCTCGAACTCCTGGCCTCAGGTGATCCCCCGCCTCAATCTCCCAAAGTGCTGGGATTACAGCTATGAGCTACTGTGCCTGGCCTGAACCCTTGTTTTCAACTATTTAAAATATATAACTAAGAGTATAATTTCTGGGTCATAAAGGAATCCTATATTTAATCTTTGGTGGTACCGCCAAACTGTTTTCTACAACACTATAGCCACAGAAAGGAGTGGAACACTGACACATATCACATCCACTGTCCCCAAACTTTTTGGCACCAGGGAAAGGTTTTGCAGAAGACAGTTTTTCCATGGATGGCGGGGGGTGGGAGGTGGTTGATTCAAGCACATTACATTTATTGGGTACTTTTTTCTGTTATTATTACATTGTATTACATACTGAGATAATTATACAACTCACCATAATGTATTTGCTCACCTCCTGCTGGTTGGCCCCGTTCCTAACAGGCCATAGACTGGTATGTGGCTTGGGGAGCCCTGTACTACAACAGAGGTGAACCTTAAAAACATCATGATCTGTGAGTGAAGCTACACACAAAAACCACACACACACAAAAGGATTGTATAATTTCACTGATATGAAATGTCAAGACTGGGAAAATCCATAGAAACAGAAAAAAATTAGTAGTTGCCTAGGGGTGTGGGGATAGATGGAATATAAAATAATTGCTAATGGGCACAGGATCTCCTTTTGAGGTGATGAAAGTATTCTTGAAGTCAATGGAGATGACAGTTGTACAACATTGTGAATGTACTACATGCCACTAATGAAAATTTTATGTTATGCATATTTTACCACCATAAAATATTATAAGACTAAATGGGGAAAATAAGTAAGGCAATAAAAGTATGGAAAATAGCCAGATGCTATAAATGAATATTTTATTTTATCTTACCTTGAGCCAACTGTAAATAAGATACAACTGGTGGCAAAGTTGCAAAACATCAATAAGTACATATTTCCTCTCGAGGGGAAGGTATCATTGGGAGAAGAACTTTTCTTCTATTAATATCTATTAAAGGCTGAGCACTGTGGCTTAACAGCTACTAAAGGCTGGGCATGGTGTAATTCTAGTGCTTTGGGAGGCTGAACCAGGAAGCTGGCTTGAGACCAGCCTGGACAACACAGCAAGACCCCATTTCTAAAGAGATAGAAAACTTAGCTGGCTTTGGCAGTGTGCACCTGTAGTCTCAGCTACTTGGGAGGCTGAGGTGGGAGGATCACCTTACCCAAGGACTTCAAGGCTGCAATGAGCTGTGATTGAACCACTGCATTCCAGCCTGAGTGAGAGTGAGGATCTGTTTCTAAAAGTAAAACATAATAAAACACAAAAACCATCCATTAACATCTGACACGCAGCTTCTCTGCAGCAATGTCCTTATTTCGAGGTTATCAAAGAGACACATAGCATGGAAGTTGAGCACTTAATAGAGAGAAGGCTAATTTTTCCACAATCAATCAAGCTAAGGCATATATTTAACATCCTGGGAGATGAAATAGAAAAGAAACAGACTATATTTCTGCCACAATCAACTTTATATTGCTGTGGTGGCCATGACCATACTTCAAATAAATAAAATATATAATATATAGTGTAGATTTAAGTGCTAAGGAGAAAAATAAAGCAAAGGAGTAGAAGTAGAGGACATGTTTTCAAGATAAACATGCTTTTACAATTAAAATTTATTTGAGGATGACATGCCCCCAAATCACCCCTTGATACACAAAGAACAATGTCTTAATATGTGTCCCTTCAAAACTGAAAGAATAAAAGCATATCATTAAATGTATGTGTCTGCCAATTACCAAACTGAGCGTTTTTCAAAAACGACATAATGCAGTGGAATCTGAAAATAATTGAGTGAGGGAAGCTAGAATCTGATAAAATCACATAGCTTTGCAACTTTCTTAGAATCCTGTGGGCAGAACAGCTGAAAGGTTTCTCAGTTTACAACTAGATATCAGATTAGAATACCTGTAAAACACATCACCCAGATGCTTTTTTAACCTCCCCTTCTCTCTACCTATCTATCCATCCATCCACCCAGATGCCTTTTTAACCTCCCCTTTCTCTCTCCCTATCTATCCACCCATATGTCATGTATCTATCCATCCATCGGTCTATCCATCTATTTACCTGTCTGTCTCTGTCTATCCTATCTATGTCTCCCTCCCTCCCTCTTCCTGACACATGATTTTTTAAATGTATTTATTTTCCCTCATGTCAAATGAAGTGGCATTTGGAAATTTCCTCTTTAAGACTAAAATACCCAGAATACAAGACAGCACAGTTCTGCAAGGCCAGAGTTTAATTTTGGAGAAAACATGACACTTCCATTAATATGTTGACAAAGTATTTTAAAATGATAATCTGGAAGAAGAAACATTAACTTACAAAGTGTTCTCTTTAAAAATTGAATATTGATTTAAAAATTTATTGAACAGAGCATACTGAACCAAAGCAATGTCTACTCATCTCTATCTATCTATCTTTACCTATCTATGCATCTATGTATGTATGTATGTTTGGATGTGTGTATGTATGTATGTATCCATCTGTCCCTCCATCTGTCTATCCATTCATCCACCTAACCATCTATCTGTCCATTTATTCAGCCATCCATTTACTGATCTATCATCCATCCAGTCAATCTTCTACCCATCTATCCATCCATCTATTCATCCATCTATCCATCTATCCACCCATTATCTCTCCATCCATTATTTATCTATCCATCTATCCACTTATCTATCTACCTACGTACCTATGCATTCATCCCTTCATCAGTCTATACATTTATCTATTGATACATTTACTCAACCATTCATCCATTTATTTATCTGTCTATCCATCCATCCATTTATCCAGCTATTCCACTTATTCATCTATCTATCCATTATCCCATCCATTCATTGATCAACATAGCTATACATCCATCCATCCATCCATTTAACCATCTATCCATCTATCAATTCATTTGACCATCTACCCATCTATCTATCCATCCATTCACCCATCTATCCATCTATCTCTCCATCCATCTATCCATCGATCTGTCATCTATCTATTCAACCATCTATTCATCCATTCATCTATTCATCTATATATCTATCTTCTATCTACCTACCTATCCATCCATCCATCTATCTATTTACCTGTCTGTCCTTGTCTATCCTATCTATGTCTATCTATCATCTATCATGTATCTATTTCATCTATCCATTATCTATGTATCTATCTTCTGATATGTGCATATGTATGTGTATGTATGCATGTGTGCATAATTGAATTTTAAAAATCTTGGCACATAATTATTAAATTTTTTTGATAAACACCTTTTATTTTAATAAAGCATTCCTTTTCTTTGTACATTGGTGTTTACCATAAATTAAATCATAAAACTTCACTCTATACTTAGTGATATCATTCTAATTTTATGAAAGAATATTTTGAAGCTCAATGTGCTTAACTTGCTGAGGTTCACACAAATTTAGCAAATAGTGGCACCAGTATATGTCTGGTGGCAAAGTCCAAGCCAGTAACCTATATGCTCTTTAAGTGAACTTATTTATTTGTCATGGATATTTATTATGATATTTCTCATCTCCTTATGTCTTTGATCCAAAATGATAAAGAATATTTTCTAATTTTACATACAGGAGTGTTATTCCAATGCAGTGATGTAATATTTATTAATTATATTTAAAGTTAAAATATGATTAAAATATAAAATATTATTAAGAATCAAAATATTTAAAATTGCATTTTAAAATATTATTGCATATTCAAAGTAATTCCAAGCATGCAGAACCTGTGCAAATTTAGTGCATACCTCAGTTACTCTTTAATCTCAAAGGCCAACGTAGTTTATAAAAAGCTAATTATTGAATAACCTGCTTTTAGTTACACACTAAGGGTTTAATGAAGGGTTCGTAATGATTCTGTCTTCGTGCTGTTTACTTTTTGTCTTTATTATATATAATCAATAAATAATCCCGCTTATGGAGCTTACTTCGCCAGATAAAGTTGGGTTTAATTAATTACTTGCTGACAAGTAGACATCCACATCCCTAGGGTTTACACGTGATGTAAATTGAATTAACCAATTGACTCTCCTGTCACTATTCTTTGGCAAAAGTCATCTACCAACTTTACTGTTGTATTTGTTTTATCTGAGTGGCTTTTCCAGTAAACATTCATTGCATATTGAAACACAATTTCTTATGGGAAAATGAGCATGGATTAAAATAAGTATGTTTTAAAATAGTATTTCTGAAGAAAACATAAATATACAAAAATAAACAATGAATTCAAGTAATGTGAAATGAATACTTTTTCATTTATTACCTACTGATTTTAAGCAGCTAATTTGGATATCATGGCTTTGATGGATGCTGTTTCATTGTTTAAAAAGTAAGTAAAACTTAAAAAAATTCTATCTTGACAATATCAAAATCAGATTTTGGTTTCTCCATTAATAAGAGTATCTTTGACAGTGAAATACTAAATGAAATTATATAATGCATTTATAAGAGAAGCCTAAAAAAGTATGGCATTCTGAATAGCTTACAGTAATAAAGAAATGGATGTTAGGTTCTGTGTTATGCATTACCTATTGCTCATGTTTGTTTGGGACTCTAAAATTACAAAAGATGTAAACATAGATTGTCACTATGACATATTTGCCTTAAAATTTTATAAAACATGGATACCTGTGATAATCTGCTATTTTATAGTTTTCATAAATTTCCTAAAATAATTAGCTCAGGAATTATATAGTTAAATGAGTACACATAAATATACATTCAAATTTTAAGAACACTGATATGTAGCTATAGAAATTAGTAACTCTTTTTTTATTCATCAGTCCCTGACCCTCAGGCAGAAGAGAACAGTCAAGGATGGAGTTTGCTTTGGAGAAGAATTCTTCTTTTCCTTTCCATTATGAGTATCTTTCTGTGAAATAATATGTGCCTGACCATGGAATGTTTAAAAAGTGAGAGAAATATAATACGATCTGCATCTGTCATATGATATATTAAAGGATGACCATAATTACCCACATTGCTAAAGAATGCTATTACTACATATATGGCTGGTAGTGTAAGTTTTGATTTTAGTAAGCTCAGTGATTGCATGTGCACACACACACAGAGACATACACACAAAGACAGAGAAGAGAAATAGAAAAGGAGAGAAAGGATCCGAAAGCTAGAAAAGGAATATGAGAGTTTTGCTTTAATCAAGGCAAGAAACATTTCTGGAAGGCAGTTGGCAGTAAGCAAGTCCATATCCTGCATGAATTTGGTGATTGCTATTTATAATGAACATCATCAAGCTTCAACTGTGCATTCACTTGAAATCCACAGCCCTGTGAAAAGTTAGGAAGTGTTCAAGAAAATTGCCAGTTAAGAAGCTGATGAGATTTGGAAAAAAAGGAGTAAAAATGCTTAAAAACCTGTTAATTGGTAAGCATGTATTCTGTACGAATGAAATTATGATATGAGTGATTAGACACACACAATAAAGCAGCTACAATAACAGACAGCTTTGACTGCTTATGTCCTTTAAGACACCTGTAAATAAATATACAAACCTTCAAGAAGATTAAAAGTTGTACAGAATAGCAACATGAAAGATTAATGAGTTGTAGTTTTTCCTACTGGAATCACTGGTTATTTCTATTCTGGTTTTCTCATTCCAAGAAATTGATATGAATCTGCTTTCTTAAATGTTTTACTGGCTTCAGTAATTATTGGATTTATTCATTTAAAGTTATTTATCAAGCACATGCAATGAGCAAATGTACAGATATATAAATATATATGCTCATATTCAGAGATGCACATATAAATATAGCATCAGGAATCAGCAGAAGTAATTCTCCCTGCATCGACTTCTAAGTATGCCACATTTAGTGGTCAGTAAAATAATGTTCCGGTTACAGGTTACAATTTTATTCTTTCTGTGAGAAATACAAATGAATAAGCAGATGGTTTTGTGAAAGCCAAAGATACAATAAAATAAAGATGAACCTGCTTAGAAAACGCAATCGTTTAAAGATGGCAGAGCATGGGATCCAACAGCATGAGATGGCGTTTACAGCAAAACAGTAGTACTCAAGTTAGTCTACTAACCTCTAAAGATAAAATTAGGCATGTTGCATCAAGGCACTCCATGTGGTTATGGAGAAAATACTGTGTAACAGCACCCTTAATGTGATGTTGCCACTTATTTAATGGACATGTGTGGAATACTATGTGTAGATACTGTATGTAAGATACTATGGGGTAGAACAGAAAAGAGGTAGAAAAGTATGCAAGCAAAACCATCAAATAGTGAGGTCGGAGTTGAGAATTCAAAGATGGAGAGGACCCCATCAGGCAGAGAAAACAAAACTAGAAAGACGAACCTCAAGAGTACAAAAGTGATTGGGTGCTACGGCCCATGTCTGTAGTCTCAGCACTTTGGGAAGTAGAGGCGAGAGGATTGCTTAAGCCAAGGAGTTTGAGACCAACCTTGGTAACAGAAGAAGACCCTACTCTACAAAAAAAAAAAAATTTAACAATTAGCCAGTGGTGGTGGAATGCACCTGTAGTCCCAGTTACTCGGAGGCTGAAGTGGGAGGATTGCTGGAGCCCAGGAGTTCCAGCCTGCAATGAGGATTGCACCACTGCACTCCAGCCTGGGCAGCACAGCAGGTCCCTGTCTCAAAAAAGAAAAGAAAAAGAAGACAAAAATTTAAAAAATATTTGAAAAAAAAGACCAGAGAAATTCTTGGTAACAAAAAAGAAATTAAACAAAAAAAAAAGAAATTAAACAAAAAAAAGAAATTAAACAAAAAATTATTTTTGTTTGTTCCTCGGCAATTTCAAGCAATTAAGAAATTGTAAGCCAAGAACAAATTTCTAGAAATAACAGCAATCAAAAACAACCAATCATTGTAGAAATCTGAAATAGGACTATTTTTAAAAATGAAGAAATTAAGAAATATAACAAGTTGTACCTCTTTAATTATAATATAAACGACAATTTAGCAATATAGTAATAAAAAATAGACAAGTTATAGAAAATGTGAGGAAAATAATTAAAGAAAAGGAAAGCAGGTCTAGGAAGTTAAATACTTACCTTACCAGAGAAAAGTAGAAATAGTAATGAACATTACAGGGAAAAAAAAAAAGTTTTCCGTGGCTCATGCCTGTAATCCCAGCATTTTGGGAGGCTGAGATGGGCAGGGTGCTTAAGCTCAAGAGTTAGAGACCAGCCTGGGCAACATGAGGAGACCCCATCTCTCCCAACAATACAAAAAACTAGCCAGGCATGATGCCACAGGCCTACAGTTCCAGCTACTCAGGAGGCTGAGGTGGGAGGATTGCTTAAGCACAGGAAATGGAGGTTGTACTCCAGCCTGGGTAAAAGTGACATACTGTCTCAAAAACAAAATTAAAAAAAACAAACAAACAAAAAACAGACAAAAAAAAAAAAAAGAAAAAGAAAAATCCTTTCTATTTCCTAAAGAAATATTGAAAATTTTAGGTTGAATTTTTAAAAAGAGGGAGGAGAGAGATAAAGAGACGGGGTGGGGGGTGAGGGACAGAAAGATAGACAGAGAGAACAAGAAGGAGGGAGAAAGAAAGAAAACCTTTACAAATACTAACAAATATGAATTATGTAGAGGACTTCACGACTGAAACAACATGTAAAGATCTACAGACAAGTGTGAAAAAAGAGTAACTTCCCATGAAAATTACTGACATATTTAGTAGGCAAGAAGATAGACGTGCAATACCGTCACAATTTCAGAAAATATGTTTTAGCTTAGAATTTTATACACAGTCAATGAAGGACAGGTCAAACTAACGACTCAACGTTTAAAAGTTGACTGCCCACATCTGTTGTGAAGGATGAAATTTTTCTCAATTGTGTACCTTTATCAAAATTGTATTTTCTTCCTCAGGATTCTAACCTATCAAGTTTTTATAGATCCATCAAACTAACCATAACATGGATGCCAGTGACTTTGATTGTTAGAATTAACTTGTAAAATGTAAAAGAGACTTACACACATATATACAGAACTGCATATAAAGGATGAAAATCTAAAAATCTTTATAATAATTTATTTATTCCCACCAGAGATTTAAAAACCTGAAGATTTCTAATGTTCAGTCTTTACATTATGAAGAGCCATTGAATGAGGTTTAAAATAATTGAATTAACAATTAGACTTTTAAAAATATATTACTTAATATTAGAAATGTCTTCATCAGGAAAACTGAAATTAATAATATACTTAGTGTTAGACTTTTAAGTACTTAAACTTTTAAAACTTTATACATAAAATACCAACATAATTGTTAAAGTCTGTTTCAAAATATTTTTTCAAGTGTATAACTGTCTTCCTTTCATGATATATTTTGCTTGAAAAAGTTTCTAATTCTAACAGAATTAAATGCGTGCATCCTTCTCTTTATGATGAGTACCTTCAGTGTTGTTTGAAATAATTCTGTGGGGAAAAGAGTTAAGAACAGTGCTCATTATTTTTGACAGCAAGCATTTCCTTTCAATTTAATTACAGTAGTCAAAACTGGGAAAGGTATAAAATTATACATTTCTTGTGTATTGTATTAGTTGTAATATTACATGTCATGCCCATAAAATAGGGGAGAAAAAATAGAATATTTTCACTGTTTTAATTTTATTAATTTTCTGCAGGTAACATCTATTACTTCTATAATACAAAGTATGTTAAAAAACAATTAGGGAAAATAAACACACACAAAAATGCGAACTATTTTCCGTTGTGTTATTCCATTACAGGTTCCAGAAAGCTACCACATTAACTTATTGTGATGGATTCTAAACTCATCTAAAACCTCACCCTTCCAACTTGCTCTATGAACTCACCTAATAAACGTGTGATGATGTTTACAGGGGGAGTATTTCAATACCAGATTGAAACTAAGATCAACATGACTGACCCAGAGGATTTAGAAAGAGGAAGGGAAAAACTTACAATATAGCTGTTCTGAGAATAAAAAGGAAACCCCACGACACATAATATTTTATTAGAACCATTAAAGAAAAGAATCAAGAGGGTGAAAATCTTCCATCACCAGGTGTAAGTACCATATGGTATATTTTCAAAAAAATAACCATAAAATTTAATGGCAGTGAACAATTTAACTTTTATAAAGTCCATAAGAAGTTGTATATTTTACTAATTTAAATTTTAAGGTTTGCTTAATTTAGAGCCATCCTCATTTATATGCATATTTGTGAATGCTAAATAATTAATTACGTATGTTTGTAATGATACTAACTAGTGAAGTTTAACATAAATGAAATAGAAATTGATGGCTTTCTCTCATTTGTATATTAAATGTGATAGTCTCTCTTGTGATAAGAATACGGAAATTTCACGAAAAAATGGACTATCATTGTATTTTCTCCATTTTATTTTTGTTATTAATTGAAATATGCATTTGTTAGATCAATGTTCAGGAAACAGGAAAGTCTGTGGTGACTTAAAACAAAAGATAAGATTTTTCCCCCCTGTGGAGGAAAAGTTAATTAAATTTGAACTCAATTGAATATGGACACAAACGATGGTCACCATGTCCTGGAACAGGTTGCCCAAGCCCCTTGAAGCATTCATGTTGCACTGTTTCCAAGAAATCTCTATTTCAATCTATTCCCGTATGTTAGTTATTGAAAAACAACAGACAATCGCAGAAACAAGTTGACATTTCTGTGTTCCTTGAGCCCAGTTATGAAGGGCCCTCGTGACTGGGCCTCACGCCAAGCAACTCCTTACCAAAAGATCCAGGGTGCCAGACCGCACTGATGCTTCATGAGACATTTTCTCGTTTGTGCACGGATGAGTGGCCACCTCTGGAGCCCAGACTGTTGCCTCCGGTCTGGTAATGCTTCCTCCATAGTTTGGTGAGCATATATCTATCTATCTATATTTTTTTCTTTCTTCCTTTTCCCCTTTCCCATTGCAGTTTGCTTATGTCATTTGCTTATTATATCTGTATTGACATTTACATGGGATAAAGTTTGTTTACCCTTAACGGTATTGTGCCTGTGTCTTCCCCTCACGCATTTCCTGCACAGAACATGTTTTGGCGTCACAAACAGGATGGGAAGAGGGTGCCTTTGGGTTTTGGACCCAGAAGCTGCCGGAGGCTGGTAAAGCTTATACCCATTTCGAAAAGCAACTGTTAGCTTGCTGTTGGGCTTTGCTAGAAGCAGAGCACCTCTGCTTCAACCACGATATTTTTATGAGGCCTGAGGTTCCTATTACCACTTGCGTCATGAGTTCCCCTAAAATGAATAGGGCACGCCCAAGAAAGTAGCATCATAAAATAGAAATGGTATATACAAGATAGAGCTAAGCCTGGACCAAAGGGGTTATCGTTTTCAACCTGAGGATGTACAAAACTTGCTAAGGAAACCACTGAGCTAATCCTACAGATAGGGAAGGAAACCTCCCCTGTCCAAAGAGGCAAATCCTTTAAAGAACTAAGCCCAGGGGATCAGAAACATGATTGGTTGACTGATGGATCTGCCAAATACATTGTGGGACCTGACGCTGGAAGGCCGTAGCTTATAATCCTGTTAAAAACATAGGCATTTCTGATGAAGGAAGGAATGGGAGCATCCAGCTGGCTGAACTAGTAGACATCCTCTAAGCTATTCAGGAGGAGGCCTGGGGGATTTGTCACTTGTATACCAACCCTTGGTCAGTAGCAAATGGTCTCACTACTTGGATGCAATGAAACAAATGGTTAATCGGGAATAAAGAGGTTTGGGGAAAACAATACTGAGAAGATATGTGGATTCTGGCACACATTACCACTATCGCTGTTTTCCACGTTGATGTTCACGCATCTCTGCTTTGTATTGACAGATTATTTAATCAGCAAGCAGATTAACAACTAGATTTTCCACATTGCTGCAGACTCCCACCCGGAGGAACCGGATTGGGCTGCGCTCACGAGATGGGTGTATCACAGGTGCGGACATCTAGGCGTCCAGGGAACTGTGGCTTGCGGAGAGCAAAGAGGTATATTGTCACCCCAGGATGTGGTTCGCACAATTTTACCCCAAAGCACTACATGCCAACAGTTAAAAACCAAGCCAGTTCCTCAAGAGTTATGGGACACATGCATAGGGGGAAAATGCCCAGGCAAATTTGGCAAATTGATTATATTGGTCCATTGCTGCTCTCCAAAAGGTGTCGGTACCTACACACTGCTGTGGATACTATTCAGGACTTCTAGTAGCATGCCCCTATGGCAATGCTAATCAAACTAATACCATCAAGACTTTAAATATTTTAACTTTATAGCATGGTGTTCCCATACAAATCCAGACAGACAATGGTTCTCATTTTAAGGGAAAGGCGGTACAAGCCTTTGCCACCCGATATGGCACTGAATGGATTTTGCATATCCCTTACCACCTGCAAGCAGCTGGCTTAATCGAAAGAAAGAATGGGTTATTGAAAAAACAGCTAAAGGTATTAGGGCAAGATAAGTTAGAAAAAACAGAAAGATCATCTGTCCAATGAACTATAAACTTTAAATAATTGGCCGTTAACAATATGTGAGACCCCATTAAGCCAAATGCTTACCCCACACCTACAAATTGCTAAGTGTGCTAGTCAGACCTCTCTTGCTAAAATGCTGGAAAATCGACCCAGAGGATATATTACCTTGGAGAAGTACAGTAGAAGCCACTGGTTTGGACTTACATAGTTTAAAGACTGGGATAATTTCCTCCCAAAGTACATATGTGGTAGCCACCAGCCTAGGAGTTCTAATACCTTGCAAACGTTACAGGTGGATTATAATCCGATCAGGTCTTGCAATGCATGCTATTATAGTACATGGGGGCATAACTGACAGTGATTACCAGGGAGAGTTAAAGGTCATTTTGTATAATACCCCTCTAGATTCTTTTGCTATAAAACCACAGATGAGGATTGCTCAATTGTTAGTAGTACCTTGTCAGCAATTAACCCCTGAGGAAATCTCTGCCCCAACAAAGGCTACATACAGAACCGGTATGGTACCATACGCTTAAACCCTGGTACTGGTAGCTTAAACCCTGGAACCAAAATATGGGTACAGCGTCTATCAGATCCCACCCCTAAGGCTGGTGACCTTGCAGCTATGGGAGCAGCAAATGAAGGCATAGTACAATTTCTTAAAGATAAAAAACAGTATCATGTCTCTCTTCGCTTTTGTTACTACAGAGAATAACTCTCCTGTTGATAGCCAGCACCTGCATTCTCCTGAGGCGGATAACAAATTCAACAATTGGATGGCTACAGCTGCAGGGGAAGTGAACTGCAACCGATGCTGGCTTTGCACTGAATTGACAGAGGCCGCCGGAAGGAGACTACCATGGAAAATCATTCCACTAATGCTACAGAGTGGCTGTGCCACTGCCAATGGGGTCACTACAATAATACCTACAATCCAACATGGACCTCTCTCACTCACTTCTGAACAGGCACTCTTTGCCCAAGTCTGACACAAGGCAAACTCCACCCTTAGCTTGCATCAGAAGCCTTTGTTTCCCACTTAATATGCATGGAATGGTAGATATTGGGAACCGGCTCTGCTAGTTGCTGGATTTTATAAGGCTCCCCTATGCCTAGAGGCATTAAATGGTTCCCGTAATGCCACCTTAAGATTTCTCCCACCAGATCATTGCAAACACATTCTCCAAATCAACAACACTGCCCTCAATGAAATACAAACCTTTCTTACTTTGATGAAATATTATTACCACAATATAATTACAGCCATGTCCTTATCGTCACCTGGGGAGCCCATGGGTATGTGGACTCTCAGGATGGCATTATCTACCCCCACATTGGAGAGGAAGGTGCACTTGGGGGTGGCCATTAATTCCATTTACCATCCGTGATGACATTTCTCTCTCTAGTAATCTAGAAGCTTATAAATATTGCTGGCTGCGAGTGTGTTGAACCCCATGGAGCATTGTGACATTATATCCTGTCACAATACTCTATCCTGCTGCAGGCACTATCTTACACCATCACCAAGTCAAAGTCTTAAGCTTGGACATAGAAAAGGCTCATAATGATAGTAGTTCTGGGCTTATGATATTATCAGATGAACTTGCTCAATTGCACACAGTTGTCCTGCAGAACCATATGGCACTTGACAAGCTTAGGGCAGCCCAAGGAGGAGTTTGTGCCTTAGTACACACTAAGTGCTGTGTATATATCACAGAAAATTCCCGCAGTGTTACCCTTCTTGCACAAGGTACACAGGCACATGTACAATGCCTAGAATTTCACCATCAGGACCCCATCATGGTGGAAAGTTGGACTTTCCGACTGGCAATGGCGTTGGCCATGGTGGGTGTGGTTCTTGTTACTTATGCTTCCGATTCTCCTCTGCTTACCCTACTTCTATAACCTCTACTAATTATGTATTTCCCATCTATCCGTAAGGCTATTTTCCTAAAATTAAGTATCAAATTGAGGCTGAATGTGGAGGAAAAGTTAAATATTAAATTCGAACTAAATTGAACATGGACACAAACAGTCACCAAGTCCCAGAACAGGTTACCTAACCCCTTTAGGCATTCATCCAGCACTGTTTTCAAGAAATCTCTATTTCAATCTATTCCTGTATGTTAGTTATTGAAATCAACAGAGAAATGCAAAAACGAATTGGCCTTTTTGTGTTCCTTGACCTCAGTCACAAAAGGTCCTCGTGACTGGGCCTCATGTCAAACAACTCCTTACCAAAAGAGCGAGGGTCTTAGACCACGCTGAAGCTCCATGAGACCTCTCCTCATCTGTGCCCCGACAGGCGGCTGACTCTGGAGTCCAGGCTGTTGCTTCCCGGTCTGACGATGCTTCCTCCAAAGTCTGGTGAGTGTAAATATATATATTTGTCCAAGTCTGACACAGAGCAGAACACCCCCAAATTCTCCAAACCTATCAGAAGTTCTTACTGTAATATTTTCAAATATTTGAAGGGAAGAAAACACTATGTGGCTCAGTAATTTAGTGAGCATGTCTACAGATGGCCCCTCATTGATTATAAATTCATAGAGCAATACATTTCTCATTAGAAATTACTGTAGGCTGTTTACAGTGGCTCACACATGCAATCCGAACACTTTGGGAGGCTGAGGAAGGAGGATCTCTTGAACCCAGGAGTTTGAGTCCAGCCTGTACAACATGGTGAAACACCATCTCTACAAAAACATACAAAAATTTAGCCAGGCATGGTGACACACACTTGTAGACCCAGCTGTTTGAGGGGCTGAGAGGAGAGAATTACTTGAGCCCAGGAGGTTGAGGCTGAAGTGAGCTATGATTGCACCACTGCACTCCAGCTTGTGCAACAGAGTGAGACCCTACCTCAAAAAGAGAAAAAAAAGAAAAGAAAGAAATTACTGTAAGGTAACCAATATCGTAACAAGTACAAGAGTAATAGTAAAAGCACAACGATTATTAAAAAACAGTATTTTTTTCTTCCATGAAATTTATTACCCAAATTCTGGAGTGCACCTGCTTTTTGCAGTAAACATGATGTTGACTTTTCAGTGTGGCTCTGTGAGACTAAGAATTCATTACTTTTTGTCACTGTACAAACTTAAAATAAAAGCAGCAAAATCAATTTTAATTTATTTGGGACCTAAGACTTCCATTAAAAGCTAGACATCTTCCTGTGCCTTGGATGACAAGCATAAGAGCGTAGCTTTCTTTAATTAATAGACCTGGTATCTTAATTCAATGAGTAGGTTTCCTCAGTCAGGTATAATTTATGTCATCGAGTGCATTTTTTTCTTACTGTAAGTTGTATTTCTTTCCAGGTTGTGTTGTTAAATTTGTATTCTTGTTCTTCTTCAAAATATTGTTTTTCTGTTTATGTCCTTGTTCTATCGGCAGATTCTACCAATCCAATTTTTCCCTGAAGTTTTTTTTTTTTTTTTTGTCGGTAGTTTTACTTTGAAAACTCAATTATCCAACCGGGAAATATAAAGTTCAAATGAGGACATAAAAGTGGATAAATTTCTTCCATTGTTCATTTTTGCAAATGTTAACAAAACATAGCTTTTTTGTTGTTTTAACAAATGAAACTTAATATTGTTTTGACAATGCACATTAAACATGAATATTGCACTACACTCAAATGAACAAAAATTATAAATAATATATTGTGATTTCAGAATTATAATGTTTTCATAGTTGTGTGTGTATTTTATTATGCTAGTCCTCATACCTAAAATCTCAATGACAATTTTTAAAACCTTTAATGCATTGAATAACTTTAAGTGCATTAAAGAATCTGTCACTCAACCTGCATGTGAATATCAATATGTTAATGTTTATATAAAGGTGTCAAATCTCCTCCAGTTTATCTATTAAATATGAATTCAACATAAACAAAATCAAAATTAAATCTGGGCTTCTGTGAAAATTGATGCCAATAATGAACTATAATGGAAGTGACTAATGTTAAGATTTGACAAGACAATCTTGAGAGATACAAAGTTTGGAGAACTTACACCAGTCACTAATTACTGCAACAATTAAAGCAATGTGCTTTAAACACAAAGAGAGACACTAAGATGAATTGTAAAAGAATGGAGTGTTGATGCAGACGTATATTGTCACTTGATTGGTGACAAAGTTAGCAGCATAAAGAGAAAGAAAGAGTCTTTGGCTATAGGTTAAAAAAAAGAATATTGATGTCTACCTCTCACTGTGAAGGATAACACAAAGAAGCACCAATTTGACTTTGACAATTTTCAACTAATAAATGTAACAGGCCAACAGATACTGGCAGTCCACCCAAAACCTTCCTGAAGTCCCTTGTATCTTTTTGAGCAATTATTTTTATGTATTTTCATATAATTTTGCATTTTTACTTACTTTATTAATGAAAAACTTCACCTGATTTATATGACTGTATTGTAACAATGTGTTAAATATTAGTTAATATTTATATTTGATATGTTTTCAATTTTTTTCTACATTATATGGTTAACTACTAATGTATTAGTTCATTCTCACACTGCTATGAAGAAATATCTGAGATTGGGTAATTTATAAAGGAAAGAGGTTTAATTGACTTACAGTTCTGCATTGCTGGGGAGGCCTCAGGAAACTTACAATAATGGTGGAAGGCAAAGGAGAAGCAGGTACCTTCTTCACAGGGTGGCAAAACGGAGTGAGTTCAAGCATCAATGCCAGACCCTTATAAAACCATCAGATTTCATGAGATTCACTCATTATTAGGAGAACAATATGGGGAAAACTGCTCCCTCAGTTCAATTACCTCTACCTAGTTCCTCCCTCAAGACCTGGGGATTATGGGGATTACTATTCAAGATGAGATTTGAGTGGGGACACAAAGCCTAACCATGTCAACTAGATTACAAAAGGAATCACAATTTTATTTGTTTAGTTTGGAGTCAAAAAAGAAAAAGTATTTCATCTAGAGTATTAGCTGTTATTTAAAAAGGAAATTTATTAATAAACTCCATTTGATGTTTAATTTTAATGATTAATTTTCTTTCTTTTCTTAAAAAAGCATTCTTTCCTATTTGATGAAGTAATGAGAATCAAATTGGGTATAATTTCCAGAAAAACAACTATGTGCACAGTCAAAACCTTGAAAAGATGTTTTACTAATTTAGCTGCCTTGATGATACAATACATTAACAAATATTCATAATAATACCATTTGTTGAAGTATAGTAGCTCTTGATTATGTATGGTTATATTATTACAAAAATATTAAAAAATAAAAGTTTATCATTTGAGCCCAGGAGTTCAAGACGGGCAAGACTCCATCTCTACAAAAAACAAAAGTGAAAAATAAAGCCGGGCATGATGGCGCACACCTGTGGTCCCAGCTACTCTGAAGGCTGAGGTGGGAAGACTGCTTGAGTCCAGGAGATTGAGGGTATAGTGAGCCATGATCACACCACTGCCCTCCAGCCTAGGAGACAGAACAGAACGAGACCCTATCTCAAAGAAAAAAAAAGAAATGAAAAAGATAATTCAAAGGATGTGTTACAATACAGAATAGACTCAGCTATAAAAAGTACTAGAATTCTGAGGTCCTGAGGAGTTGACTTGGAAAAATACAAAATTCTGCATGAAGAGGTAGAAATCTGAAAATATAAATGCATGATTAAGAAATTATTGTACATAATTCTGATTTAAATTCAGAAGAAAATAGAACTGTATTAAAAGCAAAATCTAAAACCATTTTGACCAGAAATGTCAAAAGTGCTATTATTTAGTTTCAAGAAGATAGGATTTAAGGGTTCCCATCAAGATTGGGGAAAATGTCATATATTTATTCAAAATATATAAATAAGAAGAAATAAAAGAAGCAGAATAAAAGTGCAACAAAGAAGAAAGTGTGAATAAAATACAAAGAGACAAAAATATCTAGTTATGTACTTTGTGTAAACAAGAGACATATCTAAAATTTAAGGATTTAAGAGGTTTATATAAAACTGGTAGGTGAGCAATAAGTAACCAAAGAAAAAGTAGTGTAACTTACATTAATATCAGATGAATACCTTTTAGAGAAAAAGCTTAGTGTATAATGATATAAAATGGTGTTGTATGTGGAATCCAAACTTACATGCAATTTTAATTTATTCTGGACCTAAGACTTCAATTAAAAGCTAGACATCTCCGTGTGTCCAATTGACTTTCATATAGCTGTAAAACATGGAGACAAAAGGAAAATAATTATGGTCTCTCATTTATGGAAGCAACAATTGGAAAATATCTTTTTAAATGAACAGCAAAATTAACAAGGTTGATCCAATTGTTAGGTATAAAACTACAATCAGAATCCTTTACAAGCAGAGAGAAAGAATTTTTAAATTCACATAAATTAGGCCACAAACCAAGTCTCAACAAACACCTGGATACAGGTATATAACAGATAATATTTTGAAAGGTATAATGACATCATATTAGAAATAAATATAAATTTAAATGAATGACTAAGATAATAACTAAAAAAGTATCTGTCTGGAATTTAAAAGCATACTTTCAAAATAAAATGAATCACATAAGAAACAAAAATGAAAGTTTAAAAACTAAAACTTGTTTCGTGTACATGGAGAAAATAATTATAATATTCCAAATAAAATAGATAATAAGCTCTAAAAAATCAATTATGTAAACACACAAGAAGCTGATCTCTTCACCTGAGGTCAGGAGTTTGAGACCGGCCTAGCCAACCTGGTGAAACCTCATCTTTACTAAAAATACAAAAATTAGCTGGGCGTGGTAGCACACACCTGTCATCCCAGCTATTCAGGAGGCTGAGACAAGAGAATAGCTTGAACCGTGGAGGCAGAGGTTGCAGTGAGTGAGACTCCATCCCCCTCCCCCAGAAAAAGAACAAGAAGAAGAAGTTGATTTCTAAAAAAAAAAGAAGTTAAGAAAAGTAAGGAGAAGAAATAAAAGCAAAGAAAAATGAGTAACAAACATTAAGACCCTGATTTAATTAAAGCGAAATAAAAATACATGGAAAATGTCAGCTACACCACACATTAATTCTGTGAAAAGAAGTATACATGAAAAATGCCATTTGTTTAGAAGAATTAGATATGAGGGAAGAAAAATGGACAGACAATGCAAAAATGTATGCATTAGAAGGAAAAACAAACATGCTGTGAAGTTTTTAAAAATTATATTGCAGTAACTAATTTTATACTGATAAACATGAAAATACATGAAATGGAGGCTTGGAAAGTAGTGAAATTACTCAAGAAGAAATATAAACTTTCTATAGATCTGCAATCACGAGAGAAGTAAAATCAATGACTAAATCTTATTTACGTCTTATTGCCGAAATAAATTTTAAAGATTTTAAATAAATTTTAAAAGTTTAAAAGTGCCTAGAGACAGAAGGTCACAATCTAACTCTCAGCCCCTACAAGGCTGAGTAGAAGCACTTACCGAGGCCTGTAAAATGCCCATGAAGTCTCACTGTTATTTTTTCTCTGACATCTTTTATCAAAATTACTCCTGCCTACTCCCCTCAAACTACATTGAACTTCTATACAATCCTCTCTCAGATCTTTGATTTTGTTTTCCTTAGTCTATGATGTGGTTTTAAAATATTTGGTTTTTTGGTTGATACATAAAAATTGTAAATGTTTCTGGTGTGCACTAAGATGTTTTGATATGTATCCAATGTCAAATGATTAAATCAAGCTAATTAACATATCCATCACCTCATATACTGTTTTCTTGCGGTTACGATTTTGGTACTTAATGTTTTCTCTGCTTTGACTATGCCCTCCACAGATATATTTCTCCTCTCTCTTCACTTTCTGTGCTCAAATCTGCCTTGACTGAATCATTTCCTTACATCTCAACACAATACTCCACCTCTGTCATGCCATGTACTCTTCTTTTTTTTTTTTTTTTAAGTAAAATCGTAAAGTTTGTAGTACATACTTTGTACATCCAGTACAAGCTATGTATTTCTTTACGTTAGGAAAAGATGTCTTCCATCATTAAAAAACACATAACCCACAAAGGAGAATGTAGATAGATTTTAAACATCAGGATTACACAACTTTTTGCTCTAAAAGAATTCTTAAACAGAGAGAAGTGAAAAAAAATATCTGAGATATTATGTTCTATGCATAGCACTAAAAAATGATCCTATGTGTCTAAATCCTAAGATGAAAAAAGTAAAAATTAATAAGAAAACTTAATACAAAACCCCATACAAAAATGGTTAAATAATACTAACAAATACATTATAAAGACTCTCTACACCGGAGCTGAATGAATATTCTTTGACTATAACAATATTTGACCAAAATTGCCAATCAGTCAATGGACAAAATTCTCACTCTACAAGCTAAGAGCTTATTAATATGTGAAAATATATTACCATTTATGCTTGTGATTTACTATGCAAGACAACTTCTTCACAGAAAAATCCAACTGTGAGATTTTTCCAGCTTGTGTCCTACAATTAACTTTCTATCTTTACTCCCAAAAAGAAAGGAGAAAACAGTCATTCTTCACTATTAGTCACTTTGGTCCCAAGTGAAGAGGAAAACTATTTCTGCACACCAAATAATGAAGGATCTTTAAAAAATTTGTTTGTATTTATTTATTTATTTATTTTTGAGAAGGAGTCTTGCTCAGTTGCCCAGGCTGGAGTATAATGGTACGACCTCAGTTCACTGTAACCTCCACCTCTGGAGTTCAAGTGCTGAGTCTCAACCTCCCGAGTAGCTAAGAATACAGGCGTACATCAGCACACCTGTCCAATTTTTGTATTTTCAGTAGAGATGGGGTTTTCCTATGCAGGTCAGGCTGGTCTCGAACTCTGACCTCAAGTTATCTGCTGTCTGGGCCTCCCAAAGTACTGGGATTACAGGCATGTAACCCCTCACCCAGCCAATGAAGGGTTTGTAAAAGACATCTTCAAATATTTTAAGCAAGCATATCATGCCATTTACTTCTTTAAATAAATGGAATTTGTCTGAATTTAGACTTATGGGATCTGTGGGAGGGAAATCCTAAGAAAGTACCAGCTTAAGGCCGCTGTACACTGAATCCATGATTTTCTGTCATTTTTCCCCCTATTGCCAGAGTGTTTAAATGTTATTTTTTTATTCATTTTAAAGATTAACCTCTCCAAAATTTATGTCTAAGGTGATATAGAATTGAATTTTAAAATAAAATTTGTTTGTAATTATCATGCCAAGGATATGATCAGAATGTCATTAATAAACTCTTTAAAGTAGCACATAATTCTTGGTGTTGAAGCTATCAGAGTGTTCAATAGTTACTTATGGCAAATTACATTTCTTTTGCGGTAGCAGTTTCAAAGTTAATAAACCCAAACAAGTGCTCCTAGATTAAAATGGATAATGAAGAAATAGTGATATATTAGGAGTGACTTTGTGCAAAGCTTCAATCTTTGTGCATTTAAACAGTTTATTTGAGATTCAGTACCTTACTATGGCAAAGAAGATTCTCAAATGTACTAAGATATAGAATAAGAGATGTCAAAAAAACCTTTTTAAATTTTCATAGTCTTACTGAGATTTTATTTATATATGAACATAACATTATTTTAATAAAATAATATGTTAAGCATCTTAACAGATTTATATATAAACAATATACTTATAGATATTATAAATTTTGAACCATTACCTTATTAAACTCTCTATTGTAGAAATGACTGCCAGTAAATTATAAGTTAATTTGGCAAGAAAAATGTTCTATACATAGGTATAAAATATATAGGTATTCTATACATAAGATTCATAAGATTCTATATATAGATATAGAATCTTCACAGATTTAGAAGAGCAGGTAGTAAATATTTGGAAAACTGTAGATTACTGATAAGATTCCACAATTAATAAAAAATTGTATGTTGGGCAATACATTCTGTAAGATCATATATTCCTCAGTGGAAGGTTTTCGAAAGGAGAGTCAATAAATTCCAATAGTTTTTAAGAAATATTTATCTATATTTTTAAAAAATTTAAGACAGAGATATATGTTATGCAATCAACACAAATGGAAATAAATTAGAAAATTGTAAAGTCATTTATATGTCATAGAAATCTTTAGATTTCAAAGCAAGCAGAACACTTAGCTACCTCTGATGGTACCATATACCAATAAAGAACGGGAGTACTTACTTACCAATCACATCTTTTCAAAAAATGAAAGATCAAGAGCCCAATTGTAGATTTTTACCAGATAGTCCCGTGGAAATTTCTCTTTTAGAACTATGTGAACTAGAGGTTTAAGTTAGCTTGGTAAGTCTGTTTTTATTGGGGATGGATGTATTCAACTGTCACCTTACTGGCATACTTTCTTTGCTCCTTTGATTACATACTTAGCAAGTTAGAGTCTAATAAAGCAAGAGGAGACAGTGTATAAGTCACAGCTTCCAGTAAATCTCTGACATTTTCATCTCTCTATGTAAGTTTGTTCCCTGGTTGGATTTTTTTCAAAGACAATTGATAGGAGAAATTGTTTAGAGTTAGTACTTGGAAGCTGACTCATGCCTGGGTCATAATTGGATTAAGTTTTGAAATTTACAGGTTAAACTTAACATGGTGGTGCCATTTTAAACACAAATAATGACATTAGAGAGAGACACTAATTTACGTAATTTTAATCACATTATGTTAAGGTTCTTAAAACTGATGGAATGACTACCTAAAAAGTAGGGGATTCTGTAATTACATATTTGTAATTACTGAATAACTTTCTTCACCATCTTTGAACACAGAGTCTCTCTCTTCTCTCTCCTCCCCCCTTTTCTCTCTCTTCTCCTCTCTCTCTGCCTTTCTGTTTCTCTCTCCCTCTCTTCTGTCCATTTCCCCATTCCCCTTCCTCCAATTTCTCCCTTCTTCTTCTTCTCTCTCTCACACTCTAATGATAGCTCAGTTTCATAAGACCAATTAACAAGATATTTTATATTTTTTCTCTGAAATCTTCTCTATATGACCCCTTTCACAGCTTCTAACAATAGGATCACCTGTCTTCTTCCAAATTGCAAAAGGAGATAAAAGTAGCTTTTGATCCATGAACTGAGCAATTGTCTCTGTGCCACATGAAGTCCACTGAACACTTAATCTGGACTGATTCGTAGGGTATGACTTAGTTAATATTCCAGGAAGCACAAACCCCAATTCAGCATGTCTAAATACTAAGACCTGAATATAAATTCTTCTGCATCAACTGAAGACTCTTCAAGGTAGCTTGCCCCAGTTCTAAGGACTCTCATGTTGCACCTGGCTCACGAAACTAAGCCTATTTTCTTTCCATAAGGTTTTGTGTTTGCGATGTGCTGTTCCCTTCCACTAACTGCAGGACTTGACTGAAGACAGCATCCTTCAAGCATTTTTGTCTTTGTTCTTCTAAAAGTACTTCAGCTTTCTTGCAAAGGTATTTCTTCCACACTATGGGCAGCTCAGGTTAAGGCAACCTTAACTACATCATAAGAAGCACACTTATTCCCCTTTCTCTCTCTCCCAGGCAACTGATGTTCTTCTCCTTTACATTAATATAACTGAGTGGAGTCATTCAACTATAAATAAGGACAACTTTCCTTGTTAGATGATTTTGTCTTCTCTCCTGTAGGCAGGTGAGCAGTTGATTTAAAAGTTTAACCTTTCCTTAACATGTACCTATTTTATATTTGCACCTGATTAAACGTGTGTAATAGTGCAAACACAATAATGCTTTCCAGATCTCAATTCTGTTTATCAAGATAAATATCAGAGGCATTTGTTCTACACAGTGAGAAGAACTGAAACACAAGAATGGACAGTTGACTTTGTGGTTAGAGAGAAGGTTATAAGCATTGCTTACAAAATCAGAGTACCATGAGCCATTCAGAAAAGGGAGAATGATTCTCATAATGATAATGACCTTCAGATTTATTATATCGTACATCCAAAAGGATCATAAATTGCCTAACAACTCCATAACTACAAATGAATATGAGAATCATTTTGTATACAACTAAAATGTGTCAGCTGTCTCACAGAGTAGCAGAATTACTCAACAGTTTAGGGCCGGAACTGAACAAAAGCAGTTGAAAGCAAAAAGGACTGAGATAAGCATGAGGTAATTATACAATCTGGAAGTGGTCCATGCATCTAGGAGGGAGAGTGAAGTTTCCCACAAGTGCTTAGGAAACTGAGAATTTAATATTACACACACACACACACACACACACACACACACACACACACACACACACACATTTATTCCTTCAGAATTGAGACTCGAAAATAAACTGAGAACATGAAAAAAAGATGAAGTCATCTTAAAAGTATTGGATGGTCCCATTTCAATCTGTAACTGTATTTAATATCTCAACTTATCTAAAGACATTCTGTGTCTATTAGAAGGAAAACCAGGCCAGGTGTGGTGGCTCACACCTGTAATCCCAGCACTTTGGGAGGCTGAGGGGTGCAGATCACTTCAGGCCAGGAGCTCGAGACCAGACTGGCCAACATAGCAAAACCCCTTCTGTACTAAAAATATAAAAATTTTAGCTGGGTGTGGTGATGCATGCCTGTAATCCCAGCTACTTGGGAGGCTGAGGCAGGAGAATCACTTGAACCTGGGAGGCAGAGGTTGCAGTGAGCTGAGATTGCACCACTGCACTCCAGCCTGGGTACAGAGAAAACTATGTCAAAAAAGGAAGGAAGGGAAGGAGGGAGGGAGGGAGGGAGGAAGGAAGGAAGGAAGGAAAGAAGGAAACCTGCACTGATTGGTAAATAGAAAACAAAGAACCAGTAACCAGCCACCATTCCCACAACAATCTGGATATAGACAATGGGTATCATTGTGATCTGCGTGCCTCAGCCTCCCAAAGTGCTGGGATTACAGGCATGAGCCACCGCACCTGGCCTGGTTTTCCTTCTAATAGACACAGAATGTCTTTAGATAAGTTGAGACATTAAAGACAGTTACAGATTGAAATGGGACCATCCAATAGGTTTAAGATGACTTCATTTTTTTTTCATGTTCTAAGTTTGTTTTCGAGTCTCAATTCTGAAGGAATAAATGTGTGTATGTGTGTGTAAAGCACTGCTCTTAGTAAAGCACTTAGTAAAGCACTGCTCTTCTGGAAGAAGACAGAGTAAATTATCTCAGTCTGATCTATTAACATAATTTAGTTCATCCTTCCCATTATTTGCTCACACACACAAAAAAACAAAAAAACCCAGATTATAATTTTGCTTGCCATGCAGGTCTACACATGGATGGAGAATGCACTTGTTTTACATTTCTCTTAAAATTCTAGCTTCAGTGAGAGATGTACATTGTAAATGAACAATTTGGCATGTTAGCATTGTCTTGGAATTTGGTTATTTTACATCTTCAGCCACTGAGCAACAGATCAACTTGCCATGCATTCATAAGCTTACAATTCTGAATCTCCATGGTTAAGATACAGCCCCTGAAAGGTCACAAAATCACCTCTTAGGACATGTCTAATAAACAAGAAACATGTTGATGAAGCACGTATGTATTTATTTGTGCAGTGAAAACACCTTGCATGATACACTTAATAAATACTATTTTAGTACTAGGCTCTGCAAGACTGAAGTTCACCTGTGCAAAAAGAGGTTGAAATTTGGGAAAGTGTATAAATTGTGTTTAGGCTGGAAAATTCCCTATGCTTTCTGATACAAGCATTACATTCCATATTTTATGCACACATATAAACTCAGAGAAAATGTATAAATTTAAAGTGCACACAAGTAATTCAATGGGGAAAAATAAAATGCATTGATTCATGTTGATGAGGATTTCTTAAGAAACATTTTGCTCTGTAGATATATACTCAACACTGCCAATTGTGTAATAAGGACAATTGCTTCACATATCATGAGGTACTGGTATGGAATTCCTTGCCTTTATCATTGCAACCCTTTGTACTTGCAGTCAAATTCTCTAATTTTCCCATACCAAATAGCAATCCTTAGACTTTAGTATCTCTCAAATAACTACTGCCTTTCTCTATTTTCTATCCACAAACCATTGATATTTTCTCATAAGTATAGCATTTTTTTTTATCATTACTGGTTTAAAATCATTTGTTTTTCCATAGTCATGGTTTGGTGCCTTTGTGGAAATAAATAGACCATACTTAGGCAGGTGGGTCAATATCTAAACTTTCTATGCAAATGCCATACTTTTATTGCTTACACTAATTTATTATTGTTATCTTAGAGATGAGGTCTTGCTATGCTGCCCAGGTTGCACTCCAATCAAGTGATCCTCCCACCTGTCTCCTAAGAAGCTGGGACTACAGGCGCATGCCACCACACCTAGCTTATTTACTCTAACATTAAAGTAAGTCATAAAATTAGGTAAAATCTTCTAACTTTGCTCTTTTAAAACTTGTCTTAGCTGTTCTAGATCCTCCCTCCCCTAAAAAAAGGCCTGCTTTTTAAAAATAACCTGACTTTCTTGTGGATTAAGCTGAAAGTACAGATCAATTTTAAGAAATTGGAAATTATTACACTACTGTGTCATTCAGTTTATAAACATGTGACTTATCTGTGTTTATTCAGGTTTTTTTGACATCCTTCCATTAGGGTTATATAGATAGATTTTTTAATGTAGAGATTTGCACATTTGTATTAAATTTATTCCCAAGAATTTTGTGGATTTTATAGTCTTGTAATCAATTCTGTTTTTTATTTTGATTTTCTACTTGTGCATATGCATAATGGTAATCTACCAGGAGGTATGATTTTAAGTACTTTTTTATTATACAGTCCCTTTATTGCATATAGGAGGGTTACTTATTGTGCTAATTTGCAGAGAGCTTTTACTATGAACGTAGGTAGATGTTTGTTAAACACTTTCTCTTTTTCATCTGAGATGAGTGTACATTTTTTCTTCAATTAATAAGGTATATGAGATGTAAATTCCTAGTGAGCTCCAAGATCTTTACCCTAAGGTGATTTCTGTTAAAATTTCACCATGGTCATGTAAGTCGATAGCTTATCTTTAAGGTGCAGTCATCGCTGGCCCACCAGATACAAATGCATATCTGATTGTTCCCCTGCCCCATTTTGTCTATGTTACCTTAGGGGGAAGGCAGATTCCCTGCATTTTTTGCTCTGTCTCATTTGTCTATGTCATCTTATGTAAAAAAAGAAACAAAATAAAATGCAGATTCACTGAGCCAGACAAAAGCATGAATGAGCCAGACAAAAGCACTATTTTTCCCTACGCCCCTCTTACATGAAAATTGTGTACTTCTTAATAACTCTTTAAATCTGGAGCCCTCAAAGTCATCTTCAGAGAAAGGCATGTACCTGCCTCCTGGGCATGCGTCCTTAACTATGGCAAATAAACCTCCTAAAATGATTGAGATTTGTCTTGTCAGTTTTCTTGATTGACAGTAGTAATGGACATAGGAAATGTTTGTTAGAACCTCCAGTTAAAAAGACGGAAGTGTTTCTCATGACTGTATCCCTGAAAATGCAAAAGCCATCCTTTATTGATGTGAAGAAATTAAATTTAGTTTACACATAATGATTTTTTAAAACTGTGAAGGTTTTGAATGACCCACAAGTGGTTTTTTCACATTTTTCAGTTCAGCTTCTCATCAGCCCTGGCATCACTGTTTACTATCAAAACAGAATGCTTCTGTTTGTAAATAAACTGCTTATCCATTAGAAAAAGGAGAAATAAAATGAGTATGATTGTTTCTTCTAGTTTCAGAAATCTATGAGTGCTATCACTGCATCTTATTCATCATGTCTCTTTGAATCACCCTCTTTGCATCTGATTCTCCTTGAATTCCTGCATCTCACTCCAGCAAAAAAAGTGATAGAATATACAGAATATAAGAATGTAAGAATTGCTTTTTGCAATTTAAGGAGGAATCTGATTTAATGTGTTAATGTGGCTTGTCTTAGTCGTATGTCCCAAGATTTAACAACAACAACAACAAAAACTTTAATATATCTGTTCAAATTTTGGCTTTTGTATAGGTTGAGATTTTTCACAACTGTATGTCATTTTTTTCCCTTAAAAGTACAGGACTATATTTGATGCAACCTCGCTAAAAAGAAAGTAAAAATATGTTAAAAAAAAAAAAAGAATTAAAGAACACATGTACATATATGTCCTGCATGAAGAAGAGGAGAACTTGAAACATCACTAATGATCAGGGAAATGCAAATCAAAACCACAATGTGATGCTAGCTCATTCCTGCAAGAATGGTCATAATAAAAAAAATCAAAAAATAATAGATGTTGGCATGGATGTGGTGAAAAGGGAACACTTTTACAGTTGGTAGGAATGTAAGCTACTACAATCTCTGTGGAAAACTGTATGAAGTTTCCTTAAATCAATAAAAGTAGATCTACCATTTAATCCAGCAATCCCACTCCTGGGTATCTACCCAGGGAAAAGAAGTCATTATATGGATAGAATACTTGCACACACATGTTTATGGCAGCACAATTTGCAGTTGCAAAAGTATGGAACCAGCCCAAATGTCCATTAATCAACAAGTGGATAAAGAAAATGTGTTATATATATATACACACACATACACACTATGGAATACTACACAGCCACAAAAAGGAATGAAATATGGCATTTGCAGTAACCTGGATGGAACTGGAGATCATTATTCTAAGCGAAGTAACTCAGGAATGGAAAATCAAACATGTATGTTCTCACTCATAATTGGGACCTATGCTATGAGGATGCAAAGGCATAAGAATGAAGTAATGGACTTTGGGGACTTGGGGAAAAGGGTGGGATGAGGTGAGGGATAGAAGAATATACATCAAGTAACAGTGTATACTACTCAGGTGATGATGCGTGCACCAAAATCTCAGAAATCACTGCTGAAGAACTTATTTATGTAACCAAACACCACCTGTTCCCCAAAAGTCTGTTGAAATAAAAATAAAAATAATAAAAAAAGAAGAGAGCTTGGATTGACTTTGGTTATTTGCATTGGCAGAATAGAGAAAAATATTTGGAAGCTGGAGTTTCTCTAGAGAATCAATTCATTTTTATATTTTTCAAAAGGCGATTTTGTGATTCCTATATACATATATATACATGTATATATATGTACATGGATGTATACACAAACACACATTTATATATGTACATAAGCATGTATGCATAAGTCTTTTTCCCCCTAAGTGGCCCTTAAAAACATTATTCCACATAGATATTATGTTCTCTTTAATTATGAATTAAATTTTTACGGTGCAAAACATAACACAGGATAATATAAATACTATTGTCACATTAACCACACACACAAAAAAAGCACGGAAATTGCTGTGGGAGTGATTATCTGCCACAGAAGTAGCGTTACCAATGCCCAGAAGGTGAACTATGTTGAAATGGTGCTTTTCTAATGCTACTGCTAACTGGGTCATTTTCTTCTTACAATTAAGAACTATTCTAACTGTGATACATTCGTTGAAAATAATTGCTAATAATGTTAATTCAAACAACAATGGAATTCACATGACTGGAAAGAATCCTTGACTTGTACTGAATTAAGACAAATGAGTAAACCAAGCTTCCTTCTTTGAAGATTTTCACAGCCTGTGATTGTACTTAGATCCGTTCAACTGAAAGTCTCTAAGTTCTGCAATAAAATCCTCAACTTAGCAGACATAACGAGAGTAAAAGGGAGCAATTAAAGTTATTTAATAGGGAGAAGAGCTTCAAGGAAGAACAGAAATTAAGGGCCATCATTTACAATTGGTTTTAGATTGAGAAGGCAGAGATTTGTTTTCTGAGCAGACTGTGTGGCTAAGTAGTCATGCTTGATATATTGCAGACTTAGAGAGATGTTTGAGATATTGAATAAGCTGTTTGAGCATCAGCCATGTAAAGTTCTTTAAAGAGGCAGTGAATCAATTATTTCTGGAGTCTGATTCTCTTCACTCTCAATTTAGCGATGGCATGAGTATTAGAAAGACACATGACTTCTTCTGAAACATGGTCATTATATGAGTCACAGCCTTGTGGCATTGTCCCTGTGCCATGGCACTAATATTGTTTTCATTATTTCAATAATTTTGGGAAAACAGGTGGTGTTCAGTTACATGGATAACTTCTTGAGCAGTGATTTCTGAGATTTTGGTGCACCCATAAACAAAACAGTGTACACTGAACCCATTGTGTTGTTTTTTATCCCTCACTCCCTCCACCCTTCCTCCTGAGTCCCCAGAGTTCGTTGTGTCATTCTCCTTTTTTTTTTTTTTTTTGGTGGCGGGGGAGATGGAGTCTTGCTCTGTTGCCGAGGCTGGAGTGCAATGGTGCGATCTCAGCTCACTGCAACCTCTGCCTCCTGGGTTCAAGAGATTCTCCTGTCTCCGCCTCACGAGTAGCTGGGATTACAGGCACCTGCACCTGCCACCATGTCTGGCTTATTTTTGTATTTTTAAATAGAGACGAGGTTTTACCTTGTTGGTGAGGCTGTTCTCAAACTCCTGACCTTGAGTAATCCACTCGCCTTGGCCTTCCAAAGTGTTGGGATGACAGGTGTCAGCCACCACACTTGGCCCATTGTGTCATTCTTATGCCTTTGCATCCTCATAGCTTAGCTCCCACTTGTCAGAACATATGATATTTGTTTTTCCATTCCTGAGTTACTTCACTTAGAATAATGGTCTCCAGTTCCATCCAGGTTGTTGCAAATACCATATTTCATTTATTCTTTATGGCTGAGTAGTATTCCATGGTGTGTGTGTGTGTGTGTGTGTGTGTGTCACATTTTCTTTATCCATTATATATAAATTATATATTAGCAAAAATAATTGCTAATAATGCTAATTCAAACAACAATGGAATTCATATGACTGGAAACAATCCTTGACTTGTACTTAATTAAGACAAATGAGTAAACCAAGCTTCCTGTTTTGAACATTTTCACAGCCTGTGATTGTGAGGGGAAAAAAAAATAAAATATATATATATACCAAATTTTCTTTCTATGATGGACATTTGGGTTGGTTCTATATTTTTGCTATTGTGAACTGTGCTGCTGTAAACATGCATGTGCAAGTGTCTTTTTCACAAAATGACTTCTTTTCCTCTGGGTTGATACCCAGTAGTGAGATTGCTGAATCAAATGATAGTTCTCCTTTTAGTTCTTTAAGGAATCTCCATACGGTTTTACATAGTGGTTGTACTATTTTACATTCCCACCAGCAGTTTAAAAGTTCACTGATTTAATTATATATTTATGGCCTGAAGATATCAGACATCTGAGCCAATTCCCAGGTGATAGGCAGTTTAGAAGATTCCCCAACCTCCTCCATTAAATAGGAGCAGAAAACAGGAAAGGGTAAATCTAAACAGACATGCTATTTTAAAGGCATGCCAGGCCAGCAGGGCAAAAATGGGGCATGTAAGAAGTTGAATTCTCTCATCTGTCTTCACTTTTCACTCCACTAGCCCCATCCCTTTTAGTTATAGGGTTATACTCTCAAATTCCCATTTGTAAATGACAATTGGCTTCCTTGTGACCTTACTCTAATGCAGAGCCTTCAATTCCCTGTTGCACAATATGTCACATAATAATGACTGCAAACCCTTTAATTATTCTTGTAAATATTTTAAAATTGGACACATTCTAGTAATGATGCCCTATTTTGTTAGGATTTTTTAAAACAAACTCTATCTAAGTCTCATTTGTATTCACTCTCCAACATTCTCTTTAACCTGGTCAGAATTAAGTTCCTAAACACTGGACTCTTTACACATCTCCAATACCCACAAAGAGCAGAAATTTTATTGGAAATGTTTTCAAATGTTTTTGATAAGGATCACATTACTGTATTAAAAATAATAGTTGTTCAAGCAAGAATCTTTGACTAGGTCCTATAAGTAGGGAAAAAAAACTGGGTATGTAATTAAGTATTTTATTTTCTTCTTAAAAGTAAAAATAACTAAAATAATAATTATATAGTTTTAAGATATCAGACAAAGGAATAGTATGTACTAAAGGCACAGAAAAAAAGAGCAGATATAACAAAGTAAGTAAACCTTTGAATTTGCTTTTGTTTTTAACAGCTATATTGGAAAGAAACATCACAAATATAGATGTTTGGTTAGTGAATTAAAGTACAAAATTAAAAGGAACATGTGCTAATCAAGGTCACAGAGTGTTCAGTGGAATTTCTTCACATTTTTCATTTTCTCATGTTGTGGCAACTTTGCTGAACTCAGAAAACATTATAGGCAGAAACTAGCCATTCCTATCTTCGAAGTGCTCTGAGATTTAAAAAATTTCTCTTATTTCTGCATGGAGATACATCACAGCAAGTTTTACTGTGAAGAATGATGATTGCTATAAAATGAAATGAAGGGAAGAGACACTTGCCCATGATTCTACAAATCTCAATTTATAAAGTGTTATAATACTCAGTGGAAAGAAGAGGTTAACAGTGTCTAATTACGTATACTTAACAAAGAAAAGAAACCCAATAAGCAACTTAATCAAGTAATCAAGGTTAAAATTGTATCAATGATAATTACCCTTATCACTATACATTGTACATATCAAAATATGTACCCCGTGAATATGCAAAATTATTTGTTAATAAAAAATAAAATATTTAAAAACAAATTGTAGCAATGAGATGTCCTGAGAAGGGCAAAGTAAGACCCCTGTAGTAACATCACCAAAAATTGTTAACATCAAGAGGATCACTTGCAACCAATGGAAGTGAAAATATTGAAAACATGCACGCCTCTACTAAAATCGAAAATGAATAACACATACCATAACTGTCTGCAATTTTGGTTCTAGGTATATAACCTAAATACAGTCTCACTCATGGTGCATCAAGTGGATAAATAAGATGATGTTCATTCATGACAATTGTGTCGATACCTTACAAAGAGTAAAAGCAATTTTCACAGAGCAAAATGTGCAATGCAATGGAATAAAATCCAGCAGTTAAAACAATGGACAATATATATTGTAGTAACACTGATAGATGTAAAACACATTGAGTAAAAAGTTACAAAACAGCCCTATACCCATAGTATATAATTTATATAAAGTTTATAAGTTCTTCATCATTTGGGGATATACAACTTTATTATAAAACTGTAACATTTGAAACGGAAGAATCCACAACAAATCTATGTTGTTGGTTGCTCTTTAGGAGGGGGTTAGATTGCAATGAGAGGGCTTGGAAACTAGAAAAGACATGGAATTGATAATTGATATTCTGTATATTTTGTAAGTCTGAAAAATAATTATCTGCAGCATTATCACTAATTAGTTGTTCATATGTTTACAATGCTGATATAGACACACACACACACATAGTTACACTAGAATTAGCTCATTGTCTGAAGATACTTTGAAAGTACAGTAAAAAATATTCAAGTGTTTGCACATCTAAATGAAATATCACACGATGTGTTTAGATAGGTGAAGCAGCTACGGTGTGGATGTATTCTTTCTTCGTGCTAGGCTCTTTGTGACACACTTTGCATGCATGTTTCCTTTTAACTGCCATGATCACTCTTGGAAGTGTGCACTATTACTGTATGTAGCCCAAGCCATATGAAGTTCACTTAAGTATCAGATTGTTAGAGTGGAGTCAGAATTTGGAGACCAGTGCCTGTACTCCTCTCAGCTGCACTACACTGACGTTGCTTTTCAGAGCTCTAAAGTCTTTCTCCTCAGTAGGTTGAGTTTGAAGGATTCCCACCAAAAGAAAACAAAAACTAAAACTAGGAGCAATATAGAAGCAACCATTAGTTAAATGTAACTCTTCTCAATGAAAAAGGAGTGGAACTAGGCTGACCTGTGTCATATCCGTACATGGGAAGGCTCTGTTCAGATGCTATTCCTTGGCACAGAATCATAACAGCACTGATCACATTGCCTCTCCTGTGTTAGGTATGGAGACGAAACAGAGACGTGAGAAGCCGTCTAAATGCAAACATTAGCAAAGATATAATGAAGCAAAGTGACCAGCAATCATAAACAAACACACTCCTAAAAACTGACAGCCCATATATGTCCCTACAACCTTCACAAATTGAGTGATCACTTAAATTCTTCAAACCAATTTCCCCCACTATAAAATTGGCAATCTTTTTTCCAAAGCTGCTTCTGAACAACTACAAATTCCTTTATAATTTTTGTTCTGCCTCTTATATTTCGCACACTATTGTTGTTGCTGTTGTTTCTGGATATGTTTTGTTTTTATAATAGGTTGGTTACCCTCTTGTTTTAGAGATGATATGCTTATTGCAAAGTATACTACAATAAGTACACTTTTATGCTTAGATACTTTGATACTTATATTTCATTATACTTTTTATTCTTATGCTGAATAAAATCAGACTTTGGTGAAAACCCATGTTTTCAGTATCATATATTCAGCCCTTTCATTTTTTAATTAAAAATTTTTAATTAAAATTAATTTTAATTTAAAAATTTACTTTAAAAAGTAATTTATTTTAGGACCGACTTTCCATGACCTGTTATTGTGAAGGCCTTTACTACAAATGTTTCCAAGTTTATATGATAAGGAAATACACATAACATGTCATCTTATTCATTTTTTAGTGTACAGTTGAGTGATATTAAATACATTCTTAATGTTGTGGATGCATCATAACCATTCGTACTCAGAATATTTTCTTCTGCCCAAATTAAAAATCTGTCCCCATGAAACACTCACTATTTCTCCCTTCTCCAGCCCCTGGCAACCACTGTTCTGTGGCAGGCGAGGTCTCACGAACACGGGCCTCCATAACAACTGTGTCAGCACTGATGAAGTGGTGAAGTTAAATATTAAAAGCTGAAAGAGCCAGCACCCTTATACAAAGGCTGGAATGTAATAAAAGCCCACCAAGAGTTCTGCCCAAGCCCCTCCTGGACCTTGATGCATGACAAGATAATGAAGGAATTCTTACCAGGACCCATTTAGGATTAAATTAGTTTTACTGGGGGTCTAAAGGAACTCCTCAGACCTTCACAAACAAGCTTTATTTGGGACTAAAGGAACTCCCCAAACCTCCACGATTTAGCTGGAGACAAGATAAGGGTAATCACCCCAGCACCTGGACCCATTTAGATTAAGTCAATTTACTGAGGCTCCAGAGGAAGGTCTTCAGGACTCAGACTTAGTTGTAGATTAAATGATGTTAATCACTTATGTCTTTAGATGAATGCACGCTTACACTGAGACATATAGATTAGAAGGTATAAAAGTTCTGGAAGACTCTGTAATTTTGAGTTTGTCTGGTGATAATTGCTAGGCCTTCTCCCTACACCTGGTTACAGAAATAAAAACTCTCTTCCTCCTCAGTTCATCTGCATCTCGTTATTGGGCTGTAAGAATAAGCAGCTCGATCCTTGGCTTGGTCCAGGAACAATTCTGATTTCTGTCTCCATGAATTTGACTAATCTTGAGACTCACAAAAGTGGAATTAAACAGTATTTGTCATTTTGTGCCTGGCTTATTTCACTGAGCGTAATGTCCTCAAGATTCATCCATGTTGCAGCCTGTGTTCGGATTTCCTTCCTTCTATGGCTAAGAATCTCTTGTGTGTATATGCTAGAGTTTTTTATCCGTTCATCCACAGTGCACACTTAGTTTGCTTCCACCCTTTCACTACTATTAATAATACTGCTATGAACATGGGAACAAATATCTCTCGGAGAAGTTGCTTTTAATTCTTTTGGACACTTACCCAGAAGTGAAATTGCAGAATCATAGGGTAGTTATGTTTTTAATTTTTTTAGGAACCATCGTAGTGTTTTTCACAGCAGCTTTACCATTTTACAATCCCACCAACCACAGTGACAAGGCTTTCCATTTCACACATCCTGGCCAACACCTGTTACTTTCAATTTTTTAAAATTGTGCTTATCCCGGTAAGCATGTCAATCCCTTTATTTCTCAAGATATATTTTAGGTCAGGCACAGTGGCTCACACCTGTAATCCTAGCACTTTGGGAGGCTGAGGCAGGCATCAGTTGTGGTGCAGAGTTCAAGACCAGCCCAGCAAATACGGTGAAATCCCATCTCTACTATAAATTTTTAAAATTAGCCAGGTGTGGTGGCATGCACCTGTAGTCACAGCTACTCCAGATGCTGAGGCATGACAATCACTTGAACCCGGGAGGCGGAGGTTGCCGTGAGCCGAGATGGTGCCATTGCACTCCAGCCCGGGCAACAGAGCAAGACTCCAGCTCAAAAAATAAAATAAAATATGCCTGTTGCGGTGGCTCACGCCTGTAATCCCAGCACTTTGGGAGGCCCAAGCAGGCAGATCACAAGGTCAAGAGATCCACTATCCTGGCCAACACAGTGAAACCCCATCTATACTAAAAATACAAAAATGAGCTGCGCGTGGTGGCGGGCGCCTGTAACCCCAGCTATGCCAGAGGCTGAGGCAGGAGAATCGCTTGAACCCGAACCCGGGAGGCAGAGGTTGCAGTGAACCAAGATCGCGCCACTACACTCCAGCCTGGCACCAGAGCAAGACTCCGTCTCAAAACAATATAAATAAGTAAATAAATAAATTTTAATTTTGCTGTAACTACCCGCCACCTTCCTCCCTGAAGTATGCAGTCTGTGTGTATCTGCATGTGTGAGTGTGTGTCCCCGTATTTGCAACTTACTGTCATGCAGAAGAAAAAGAAACAAATTTTCATATCTTTATCTTTTAATCTATGACATGATCAACTTTACCCTCTCCAGCTGTAGATATAGAAAGTGCTAAGTATAAGAATTTTACACTCATTTTCATGTGGACTAAACCTATATTTAGGGAGCAAAGTCTAGAACATATTACAGATAACACATATTTTGCTGTTGGGGTTGTTATGTGTTCTTGCTGGCAAGTTGTTATAAAAGTTTCTCGACTAGAGCTTCTTTTGCTCCAGCAATTCAGAGCAGCTGGATAAAATTGTATCCCATGAGGACAGATGTTAATAAAAATGCACAGGCTTTCATCTAAATTTGGCTTTCATTCAGTCTTTCGTCAAATATTTATTGAGTCACTGCTATGTTCCAGTTGCTAGGCATAAGGGTAAAATCGTGAAGCTGTGCAGCAGAATTAGTGCAAGCTTCCACCCACTCCCACAGAGGTGCACATCACGCCTTTCATCCCCTCAAACCCAAGAGGGTTTGCACCACGCAATGATGGTTCACCACGCAATCAGCAATGTGGAGCTCTTGTAGAAAGCTCACTGGAAGTAAGAGGCTTTGATGAGAGATCTAAGGGAGGATGTTTATTTCCTGTTTAATTGAACTACTGAGACCAAGCAACTCTGGCACACCTCGCAGAAGAAGATACAAAACAGAGAACATGAAGATGCTATGGCTTGGCTTGTCAGTAGCTCAAGCCTGTCATCCCAGGGTTTTGGGAGGCTGAGGAGGGAGAATCGTTTGAGCCCAAAAGTTCAACATCAGCCTGGGCAACATAGGGAGACTCTGTCTATATAGAAAAAAAAAATCTTTAGATGGACATGGTGGCGTGTGCCTGTAATCCCAGCTACTTGAGAAACTGAGGGAGGAGAATCGCTTGAGCCCAGAAGTTGGAGGCTGTGGTGAGCTATGATTCCACCACTGCATTCCAGCCTGGGTAACAGAGCAAGACTCTGTCTTAAAAAAAAAAAGTGTACAATATATACATAATTTAAAAGAAGCTATGGACAGCCCAAGATGATTAATTCCAAGGTTCATCTGTAAGTAAATGTGACTAAAACAATTTATCAGTTTCTCACCCATCTCCACGGCAGCCGGTCCCTACAACGATTTAGGAAATAGATGAGCATGAGCAAAGGCCTCACGCCATAGGTGGTGGCAACAAAATTGAACAGTGACACAAAACACAAGAGTTTGGGCTCCCTTGGAGAGGAAACTCAACATTTGGCATTTCAATTATCCACTCATTTTTCAGTGTTCCTACCAGGCATGTAACCAACTTCTGGAAACTTTTAAAAATAGTTCATACAAGTGATACTTGATTTTATTGTGGATTTAATTTGCATTCTTAATAACTAGTGATTTTAAGCATCTTTCCTTTTTTTTGAGATGGTGTCTTGCTCTGTTGCCCAGGCTAGAGCATAATGGCATGATCTTGGCTCATTGCAACCTCCGACTCCTGAGGTTCAAGCAATTCTCCTACCTCAGCCACCTGAGTAGTTGGAAGTACAGGTGCCCACCACCACACCTGGCTAATTTTTGTATTTTTGGTAGAGACGAGGTTTCACCATGTTGGCCAGGCTGGCCTTGAACTCCCGATCTGAAGTGATCTGCCTGCCTCAGCCTGCCAAAATGCTGGGATGACAGGCATGAGCCACCATACCTGGCCGATTTTAAGCATCTTTTCATATCTCTAGGCACAAATGTATCTCACAGCTTACAGACTATCAGAGGAGTATAAGGGTTTCACATAAATATGTGACATTTTAAAGTTACATGGTTGCCTCTTTGGGCAGATTTTTAAAAGTAAAACCATTCCTCAATGGATACTTAAAAGATCTCTTTCTGCCATTCCTCTCCAAGAAGTAATAATTATCTTCAATATGTACATCCCAGCATGTTTATAATTGTACTAAATGTGAGTATATCCATAAAAGTTTTAGATTTTATTATATTAGAATTTATAAATAATGCATTCTCTTATGCATCGACTTCAACTTATAGATTTTTGAGAAATATTCACAGTTTCAAGTAGATATAGTCTATATTTTTTAAACATCCATTCATTATATTATTATGACAACATATCATGCAGTGCAACCCTTTGACATTGATGGATGTTTGGGTCATGCGTGTGTGTGTGTGTGTGTGTGTGTGTGTGCACGTGCATGTGTCTGTGTGATATTTTTTGTTTTATTTCCTTTATTTCATGCAATGTTACAATAAATATCCTAGCCAATCCCTTCCTGAGGGCATATGCTATACAGAATTAATAAATATATTAAAAGGAGAAATAAAGAATTGGGGGTGTTGTGGTCGTTTTCGACCTAATAGATAACGAAGTGTTTTGTTTGGTTTTTGAGACAGGATCTCCCTCTGTCATCCAGGCTGGAATGCAATGAGGCAAACATGGCTCTTGCAGCCTCAAACTCTGGGCTCAAATGATCCTTGCAGCTCAACCTCCTGAGTAGCTGAGATTACAGGCTTGACTAATTTTTAAAATTGTTTTTGTAGAGATAGGGTCTCCCTTTGTTGCCCAGGCTTGTCTGAAACTCCTTGTCCTCAAGCAATCCTCCTGCTTTGGCCCCCCAAGTGGTGGGAATACATTCATGAGCCCCTGCACCTGTCCAAGGTTTTTACTATTATTATTGTTATTATTCTTATAACAATTCATACTCCATCAAAAGTAAATGAGGAGTGTCTGCTCCCTCATAAGTTTACCAACTTCCAGGGTTCTGTGATATTAATACTTGACAAGCTGAAATGTATAATTAAAATTCTTTTATTTTTATTTATTCATGATTCTGCATTCCCCCAAAAGACCAATTCATGTATTTTGCCTAATTTTCTTTGGAAACGTGTATTTGCTATAAAAAACACAGACGTTTCTCCCCGTTTTTTTTTTTTAATCTATATCAACTGTCTGTTACATATGTTGCAAGTAGATGTTTGAGAGGTGAAAACTGCCACCTTGTTATATCTAAGGTGTCATATTGAAAATAAGCTCCTAATAATTTCTCAGCTGTTTGCTTTATTGTATATATAAATTTATATACAATAAAAATCCTAATGTGTAAATAGAAGAGTTGAAGAATGAAGCCACCGGCAGTATCATCAAGAAATAAATTATTCCCCATGTACATATTGCCAGTTTCACAATCACCACCACTGCACTGTTTTTATTAATATTTCTTCCATCCTCATCACCACTGCAAAATCTTTCCCAAACTTTTGTTTTCATTGTAAATTACTTTCTTGTCTTTGAAGAAAATGTTTTTGAATTTTCAAATTATTTTCTCATTGTTTAATTGAATACAATGTTTCACTTCTTTGTGGTTTTTACCCAAAATAATACGTTGTGTTTTCTTTGGTTCTTCTCAGTGTCCTGGATAATGCTTGGAATCAGGCTCAGAGCTATAAGCTAGGGATTGACCCCTAGAATACTGATACTTCTTCATCTTTCCAGCATCCTGAGAGGATGCTACACCAACAAGCATTCAATTAAGAGTGCACCTCTTTATTTAATTCATTATCTTTGCTCATTAGTACCTTTCAATTCAACATAGACTACCTATCTTTTCCCTGCCATGTCTAACTGAATTTTTCTCCAGCCACATAGAATACTTTCAATATTTTCATACTTAAGTATTCTCCTTCCAGGCTATTGCATTTGCTCTATGGCTGCTGTAAAAAAAAAAAATCACTAATTTAGTTGCTCAAAAGGTGATCCATTCAGAATCTGGCAGTTCTCTAGATCAGAAGTCCAACACAGGTTTCTCTGCACAAAAATCAATGGCTTGGGAGGCTGTGTTCTTTTCTGGAAGCTCTTGCAAAGAATTTGTTTTCAAGTTAATTCAAGTTGTTGGCAGATTAACACCCAATTTTCTTGCCAGCCATCACTTAAGTGTTATCCCCAGATTCTAGAGGCTGCCAACTTTTCTGGGCAAGTGGTCCTATTCTTCCTCCTAAAAACCATTAATGATGCATTCATCCTTCTCATGTCATATAACTAGGACTCCTCCTTAACCACATATTTTTACCTTGAAAAACTCATGTGATAAGATTTGGCCTATCTGGTTGAATCACCCCATCTCAAAGTACTTAATCACATTTACAAAGTCCCATTTTCCAGGTCAAGTCAAATATTCACAGGTTTCAGGATAGCCACCTTTGGAGGGCTGTTATTCTGCTGACCACAGACATGGTGTCTCTTAATTTGATGGGAAGCTCTGGCTCTCCAGGCAAGACTTGTGAGGGATGATGAGGATGGTGATGATGATAGTGATGGTGATGGTGGTGGGGATGATGGTGATGATGATAGTGATGGTGATGGTGATGGTGATGATAATGATGGTGATGATGGTGGGGATGATGGTGATGATGATAGTGATGGTGATGGTGATGATGATGATGATAATGATGGTGATGATGGTGATGATGATAGTGATGGTGATGGTGATGATGATAATGATGGTGGTGATGGTGGTGGTGATGATGATGATGGTATGATGATAATGATGGTGATGGTGATGATGGTGGGGATGATGGTGATGATGATAGTGATGGTGATGGTGATGATGATGCTGATAATGATGGAGATGATGACGATGGTGGTAGTGGCATGATGACAATGATGATGGTGATAATTGTGGTGATGATGGTAATGATAACAATAATGATGGTGGTGATTAGGATGATGGTGATGGATGATGGTGCTGTTGGATGATAGTGACAATGTTGATGGTGATAATGATGATGATGGTGGTGGTGATAATGATGATGGTGATGGGGATGATGATGGTGATAATAGTGATGGTAATGGGGGTGATAGTGGTGATGATGGTGATGATGATGATTGTGTTGATGATGGTGATCATAATAATGATGGTGGTGATGAGGATGATGATGATGGATGACGGTGGTGTTGGATGATAGCGATGATGTTGATGGTGATAATGATGATGATGATGGCGATGGTGATGATGATGGTGATAAGAATGATGATAATGGTGATGATGGTAGTGATAATGATGATGAGAAGACAATAATAGTGATGATAGTCATAATATGGTAGTGGTAGTGATTGTAATTATAAGATTATAAAATCTCATTGCTGTAAGGATTTAATCAGATGGAATATATTATTGAAAAGTGTGAGATAATAAAGAAATGGAGGCATTTTTTCTTTTCTACTTATGTAGAAATGTCATATCCAACTTACAAACACATCCAGGACAAAATCAGGTTTTACATTATATTTTTAAGATCTTCTCTGTAGAATAAATTGAGCCTTTTGTTATAAATGTTTCTTATCTTTGCTTAACTCCCTTTGCTGATGCTCTTTTCAGATGTAGGTGATGTGTCACCTGTTAAGGAGTTGAAACTGGCTGAGATAACTATCCATGAGGATTTTCCTAAAGTTTGGTAGCTATGGTCACCACCCTGTGGGCTTGGTGACCATACCTATTCTGCCTGTAGCTTCGTTGTTTAGAAAGCTATGAAAAATTTTAGTTAATACTAGAGAATGAGTCATGGTGCCTTATGAAGGTAATATTTTGACAAAGAATGGAAGGAAACTCCACTCTAGCAAAGCAGCTCCCATATCAGTTCAAATGGATCAACAGTGCCATTTGTAATGTTTATATTTTTTAGATTAAAAACCCATTTACTAAAATACATATATTTAAAAAAACACTTATATATGTACTAAATACATATATATATATATATTAAATACCCATTTATTAAAATACACACACAAACACATACACAGGCACACACATATTCCTGGCTTTTATTTGAGCAGATATGTATCCAGGTGATATGGTTTGGCTGTGTCCCCACCCAAGTCTCACCTGAATTGTAAATCCCCATGTGTCGAGAGTGGGGTCAGTTGGAGATAATTAAATCATGGGGGTGGTTTCCCCAATAATGTTCTCATGGTAGTGATTAAGTCTCATGAGATCTAATGGATTGATAAGTGGGAGTTCCCCTGCACAGGCTCTCTTGCCTGCCACCATGTAAGATATGTCTTTGCTCCTCCTTGCCTTCCACCATGATTGTGAGACCTCCCCAGGCACGTAAAATTGTTAATACATTTAACCTCTTTTCTTTATAAATTACCCAGTCTCAGGTATATCTTTATTACCAGCCTGAGAACAGACTAATAAGGAATCTCTCTCTGCTGCCCAGGCTGGAGTGCAGTGGTGCGATCTCAGCTCACTGCAACCTCTGCCTCACAGGTTCAAGTGATTCTTGTGCCTCAGTCTCCCAAGTAGCTGAGACCACAGTTGTGCACTCTCTAATTTTTTTTATTTTTAGTAGAGTTGGGGTTTTGCCACGTTACTCAGGCTGTTTTCAAACTTCTGACCTCAAGTCATCCACCTGCCTCTGCCTCCGAAAGTGCTGGGATTACAGATGTGAGCCACTGTCCCCATCCATTCTTGGGGGATTTCTAAAAGAGGATATAGCAAGGATCCAGATGACTGAATGCAGTATAGCTCATAAAAGATCCCTCAAGGGAAACCAGAATGGCTGGCTCTGTTCAGCTTAGGTGGCACTCTTGTTTGGCCAACTTACTGGTTTTTAATGAAATACACTCCTACTCTATCTAAAAGGGGCTCATGGGGTGGTGTTGGTATTCACTAATTAACTACAATTTGATTCATAAACCAAGAATGGTGAAGTAAGTGATTTGGCAGAGTTGGGGAATATTTTCTTTCAAGTTGTAACTTGGAAAACTACCCTGAATATCTGATCTTTGCTTTGAAAGGGAAGAAGAAGAACAGAACACCACGCCCCTTTAATGAGTTTGTGTCTTGAAAAAAAAAATAGGCAGAAATGTACACTGGAGTCATTTTTTGGGTAGCCAAGAGAAGGAAGTATTGGCTTGTTCCCTAAAGGCATATCACAGGCATAGATTCAGGGAGCTGGATGCCATGTCATGGAGGTTTCTGCAAAGTGCCAGAAGAAATACATTTTTACCTTTCTTTAATACCAAGTATATTTGTTGGAGACTAAAACTTGAACATGTTGAACTGTTGCTTGGGATATGCCTTAAAATTAAAGATAAAGGTAAGATGTATGTCCTTAGACTTTGAGAGCTTTCTAATCCTACCTCACTCCCTCAACATGCACACTAATCAAAGGTCACAAAAGAGAAGGAAGACAATGATTCTCAAGACAATTATCCACAATTTTAAGGCTACAGGACCAAAACAGCAAGTCCTTTGATCCAAAGGCTTGTCTTCAATTGCCTCGACTCAGTCATTGCAAATCAATCACTAGACCAGAATTCTATGCTAAGTTCTGGACCCAGAATTCTATGCTAAGTTCTGGACCCTAATTAAAAAATTAAATGTATTTATTTAATATATATTTATATTAAATATATATTTATTTATATTAATATTATATGTTATTTTAATAATACATATGAATGTAAGATAAATATTTTATTTTTATATTTTTCTATAAAATATTTTTTATATTTTAGTCAATATAAATATATTTAATATAAATAAATTTAATACCATAAACACATATATTTAATAAATATAAACATATTAATTGTTTTTTCTTGAGATTTAGTTTCATTCTGTTGCCCAGGTTGGAGTGTGGTGGTGTGATCTCTGCTCACCACAACCTCTGCCTTCCAGGTTCAAATGATTCTCCTACTTCAGCCTGCAGAGTAGCTGGGATTACAGGGGCACACTATCATGCCTGGCAAATTTTTGTATTTTTAATAGAGATGGGATTTCACCATACTGGCCAGGCTGGCCTCAAACTCTTGACGTCAAGTGATCTGCCTGCCTCAGCCTCCCAAATTGCTGGGATTACAGGTGTGAGCCACTATGCCAGGCCAAGACATTAAAATATCTTTAACAAATACAACTGTGAACTCATACATACACATTTGGATATCACATAAATATCTTTAATATATTTATCCAAAATGAAACTATGATTAGCTAAAGGATTCCAAAATTATCAGAGGAAGACTTATAATTTATCCAAATTCCATAATATTCTTCCTCCTCTATTTTTAAGGGATGATAATTTCCAACACGTTAGTATCCGAAATAAAAAATGAAGGCTCATGTGCGATTCATTTTTTTTTCCTCCCTGCGTATGATTGGGCTCAACCTTTGTGTCTTCAAAAGGTCTGACAGAACAGGCATAGTGGCTCATGCCTATAATCCCCAGCACTTTGGGAGGCTGAAGTGGGAGGATCACATAGTTCTAAACGTCTGAGACCAGGTTGGGCAACAGAGTGAGACCCTAGCTCCAGAAAAAAAACATTAAAAAATTAGCCAGATGTGGTGACGTGTGCAAGTGGTCCCACACATGTGCCAAGATATGGTGTCAAGTGCTGAGGTAGGAGGATTGCTTGAGCCCAGGAGGTCAAGGCTGCAGTGAGCTGTGGTCACTTCACTGCACGCCAGCCTGGACGACAGAGAAAGACCCTGTCTCAAAGGGAAAAAAAAGACTCTTATATGGCGTTCAAAAGACAGCAGGATGGCTAAATAGCTGAAAAAAGAGCTTTATTGGTGACAATTGGTTTGCAAACTGGGAAGAGATAGTCTCTGGGATGGACTGAAGATGTTCTCTTTTTGAAGAGGGGGAGGGCAAGTTGGGTTTTATGTCTTACAGCATCCATATGACACAACAGAGTCACGCATATTCAGCAGCCTTGGGAGGAAAGCTATCCATGTTTAGGAGAGAAGCCAAGCTTATGCAGACTGGGTAAACATATATGTAATATACTTCCCATGTTCACTTTGGTGGAAAGTTTTAGCACTAAAATGGTGATGGTGATGCTAGTGATGAGGATGATGATGGTGATGATAATATGTGATGCTAATAATGGTAATGATAATGCTTATGATAGTCATGAGGTAGAATTAGGTTCTTTATGTCAAAAAGTGAACAATAGGACACAAAGACAGTTTGTTTACAGCCTCTGTAAGCTGCTGAAACTGATGGTAAGGTCTGCAGTTGCTTATTGGAAAAGAAGGTTTGTGGGGCCATTCCTCTGTCCAGTCAGAATTGTAGTGGTCTGGGTTCAAAATCAGAGTTAGAAGGGGTTGGATAATTTGCCTAATTTAGCGCCTATCTTAGGGAGTTGAGCCATAGGAATTTAGAAATTTGCCTTGCCAACCAGAGCCTGAACCCTTCACTCACAGAGAACCTTTGTTTCCTTAATTTTAGGATCCCTCTTTGTTAATAAAAGGGTATCTCTTTTTGGTCTCTCAGATGACATAGGACAGGTGACTTAAATGGCATGTTATAAGGATTCATTGAAAGAATGGCTAGTGGTTGACAGTACTGAAACTTAAAATACAGTCAGGGTCTGGAGTAATCCCAGCACTTTGGGAGGCTGAGGAGAGAAGATCACTGGAGGTCAGGAGTTCAAGACCAGCCTGGCCAACATGGTGAAACCTTGTCTCTATGAAAAATACAAAAATAAAAAAGAAAAAATAGCTGGGTGTGGTGGCGTGTGCACGTAATCTCAGCTACTAAGGAGACTGAGGCAGGAAAATCACTTGAACCCGGGAGGTGGAAGTTTCAGTGAGCCGAGATTGCACTCAAGCCTGAGTGACAGAGTGAGACCTTGTCTTGAAAAAAAAAATATATATATATGCATAATTTTTTTGGTGACTACATTTATCAATGAATTAGTAATTTTATTAACTCTAAGCAATAGGATAAAGATCTTGAGAAGATTTTTATTTATGGCTATTAAGTGGATGACCTCATTTGATGAAAACACAAGGTTATTTTTCTTTTCAGCATCTTTTGAAATGACACATTGGTTCTACTTAGGGTGGCCACCAGTTATTTTTCCTTAGGAAATCCATGGATTATGGCATGTGTCTCACATATTTATGACTTTTCCCTTTCACCCACAAACATGGTCCAATGTGTTAGTCTGCCTAATTATATTTAGGTGATCTGATTAATTATATTTCAAAAGAAAAAACTTTATTTTGAATATTCTGCTGAATGATCATCAACTGGACTGAAAAAGTAGAAAATTAGGACTGTTTGCATGGAAATTCACTTGTAACCTTGAACTTTAAAAAATGCTGTAGAAACAATTTGATACAGGTTATAAATTACACTTTTTTTTTTTTACTGGAAATTGTCCTCTGTGCAACCTATACTTATTCTAATGTAGCCTTATTTTCCCTTCAGAGTATAATTTAAAGATTAATTCAACTCAATTTTATTATATTTATCTTTGCAGTAAGTCAGTTGTTTTATTGTCTGAGCTGAGTTTTCAATAAACTATATAAAATGGCAAGAACATTGCCACTTTGCCACAGGTATATTTCTGAGAATTTCTGCATCTGGCATTTGGACTATAGTCTTTAAAAGTAATTGTTTTGTCTTGGGAGTAAATGTATAATGTCACTCAATTCATTGCATTAGAGACTAAGTGAGTCATAAAAACTATAGTTCATTCTGAAATTCATTCCCTTCATCACCACCTAAGTTCTTAGGAGAATGCCATGTAAACCCAGAGGCATAAGAGTTAACTATTCCTAAAAGCTTTTGATCTTTTATTTCTGAAGATATTCTGAACATATGAACAGTTTACCAAAATGCTTTGGAGTAATTTTGGAAAATAAACAATTGTAATATTTATAATGGAGAATGAAACATATTTGATAAGTTGGATTTTATCGAGTGATTCTAAATCCTTATAAAAATTATAGCTTGAAAACAATGATCTTACTTTGGTGTTGGTGCTTTTATCATAAAAGCACCAACTATCATAAATGTTAAATAAAATTCCAATAACATTGATGTTTTCTGGCTATTTCCTGCACTGTTTTTTTGACAGTCTCGTTCTGTCGCCCAAGCTGGAGTGCAATGGTGCGATCGCCACTCACTGCAACCTCTGCCTCCCAGGTGCAAGCGATTCTCCCACCTCAGCCTCCGGAGTAGCTGGAACTATAAGCGTCTGCCACCACACCCAGCTAATTTTTCTGTGTTTTTATTAGTGATGGGGTTTTGCCATGTTGGCCAGGTTGGTCTTGAACTCCTGACTTCGAGTGATCCACCTGTATAGGCCTCCCAAAGTGTTGGGATTACAGGCATGAGCCATTGCACCTGACCTTCTTGGACTCTTGAATTTCAGTTATTGAGTTGGGAATCCCAGTATGCATTTAACAAGTATTTATTTTGTACCTACTTTGTGTGGTGAACCAGCAAAGTGCTAGGAATATAACAACAAACTCTTATGGAGCTGGAAATTATGTAGTGAGAGAGACAATTACCAAACTCATGCAATATCAAGTCCTCATAGTTGTAGACACTGTAACAAAACAATTATAAGCATATCAGAGAGTGTCTGGAAACTACAGCCCATGGGCCAGGTGTTGCTCTCCACCCGTTTTTGTAAATAAAGTTTTATTGGAACACTGCCACACTTATTCACTTATATACAGCATATGAGTGCTTTCCCACTAAAACAGTTAAGTGTATATTACTGGAACTACCTGACCCACAAAACTTAAAATATCTATTATCTGACTATTTGTAGAAATAGTTGGAAACCCCTGGTATAGAGATTTGAGGATGCTTCCATTTTATTATAGGATGGACAGAGTGTGTCTATGAGAATGTGAATTTTCAGCAGCAGAGTCTGCAATTGAATATGAGAGAAACCCGTGGATACATTAGGAAAAAGATATTTTCTTGTTGAGTAAATAACTGGTACATGATTTCTTTTGAGAGCCCACCTCCAAAAAAAACAATCAAAGTCAAGCCATAACTCAGACTACTGAATTTTAAAACGTGATGTGTGTTGAAGGTGGGGTGTCCATATTTTGTTTCTTAGCTATAAGTATATTTATGAGTTTTTTCTTTTACTTTTCTTTCATTTTGAAATGATCTCAGAGGAAGTTCCAAAAAGCTCAGAGTCTCATATAATGCTTCGTCCCATCCATGTGCAATGGCGACACCTCACACAGCTGTAGTATGCTATGAAAACCGGAAATTGGCATTGTACAATCCTGGTAAGGAGACTACAGACATTGTTGAGTTTTTGCTAGTTTTCAGAATCCATCAATAGTGTGTTTTTGTCCTTGTATGTGTAATTCTATGCCATTTTATGGCATGTGTAGATTCACATAACTACTAAACAATCAAGATCAAAAATTGTTCTATTGTCACAAAAGATGTCCCTACTGGTGCTTGTGTTAGCACCTGCTGCACCCATGCAATTTTCCTGACAACCACTCATCTCCTGTCTATCTCCATCATTTTGTCATTTTGAGGATATTTTGTAAATAAGATCATGCAGTATATGACCTTTAGGGATGTACTTTTTTTCACTCAGCATAATGCCTTGAGGTCTACTTAGGTTGTTGTGTGCATCAATAGTCTATTCTTTTCTATGATACACTCATGTTCCATGATATGGCAATATCATGCCATTCACCTATTCAATGACATTTAGGTTCTTCCTAGGATTTTAACCTTTTTAATTTATTTTTTAAAGGTAGTGTCTGGCTCTGTCAACCAGGCTGGAGTGCAGTTTGTGCAAGCACGGCTCACTACAGCCTCGACTTCCCAGGCTCACAGGATCCTCCCACCTCAGCCTCCCGAGTAGCTTGGACCACAGGCACATACCACAGGTACACACCACCAAGCCAGGCTAATTTTTTGTATTTTTTGTAGAGACAAGGTTTTGCCATGTTGCCCATGCTGGTCTCAAAGTCCTGGGCTTAGACGATCCTTCTGCTTTGGCCTCCCAAAGTGCTGCAATTACAGGTATAAGCCACTGTGCCTGGCTGGATTTTGCTCTTCTAGATAAAGTTGCCATGAACGTTTGTGTACAGGATTTTATTTGAATGTTTTTTTTTTATCTCTCTGGCATAGTTTCCAATGAGTGCAATTATGAGTTGTATGTGTTCATGTATATTACAATGATTTCTTTCTTGATATTACTCTGAATCTATTTTTTATATTTTACATGCATTGTTGGCAGTAAGATGGACAGCTTATTAACCTCGAATTATCAGGAAAACCTACGCAAATCCATATACACGATTTTAATACTCTTTTAAGAATTTTTTTCTTGCATACTGAATGTAGATTTTCCAGACTTTTTAAAGTATCTGATTTGGTAGAAATGATTGCTTCTTTTTTGTGTCTAGTTTCAGAAATCGTAATCAATTGACTTGTAATATTACACTTTTTATTTAAATTTTAAAAACTCCTTTTGGAAATTACAGAATTGTGTGTTCTAATCACTTTATCTCATTTAAAATGTATCAGTTTTCATGAAGCGCTCACTGTATAAATTCACTTGGTATATGATTCTTTTTCCATTGTCTTAACACATGGCTTGTCAACATAGAGTACTGAAGAAACCCCACAAGCAGAAAATGTTCTCAAATAGTACCAGACATTTGTTTTGTCTTCACCACTCTCATATGCTATACATCTTCCCAGAGGCATGTTCTACAACTTATTACAATCACAGAAAAAACATTGCCATAAACAGATGTGTATGCCACTTGCAGACAGAATTCAACAAACCTTAAACATAAGACAAAACAAAGCTTTAATAAATTGCCAACAATGGAAAAATATGGTGCTGTCAACAAGATCCCCTCAACTTATGTTCACAGAATGATGAAGTCAAGGAAACTCAGAGAAAACAGAACAACATTTTAAATAAACTGCATTGAATATCTTCAAAGACATTGTCTGCCACATGCTGAAGAATATCACATCAGAAGGAGAGGAAGGAAATTAATTTTTCAATATTCACATATAAAAAGGAATGGATGGTATGAATAGCAATTTAGATATGGCTAAAGAACAAATATGAGAATAGAAATTACAAACCAAGAATGATCATGAAAAAAGAGAGAAAGAAAATAAAGCCAAGCAACATTAAGGCTGAATCCACTCATTATGAAATTAAGTTAAAATGAATTTAATGACAAGAGAATAAACAGAGTAGGCTGTATGCAAAATTCCTAAGAGTAGAGGAAATTTTTGTAAAGCTGGAGAAATAAATATATCCCACATTAGGAGACCATAATGGGCTAAACAAGACTTGTGACCAAAAATTTGTAACTAGACATAATGTGTGCACGTCTCGAATATCAAGAATAGGGCTGGAAATGGTGGCTTAGGCCTGTAATCCCAGCAGTTTGGGAAGCTAAGGCAGTAGAATCACTTGAAGCCAGGTGGTTGCGACCAGCCTGGGTAACATAGGGAGACCCCATTTCTACAAATAACAACACTAAAAATCAGCCTGACAGGGTAGCATATGCCTGTGGTCCCTCCCAGCTACTCAAGAGACTAAGGTTGAAAGATTGCTTGAGCCCAATAGGTCGAGGCTTCAGTGGGTGATGATTGTACCACTGCACTCCAACCTGGGCTACAGAATGAGACCCTGTCTCTAAAAAACAGCAAAAAAGTTATTATTGGAGGGGGCAGGATTAAAAAAAGTTATTGTTAAATATATTTCACCTTTTCTCAAGACACAGCTTGAAGCAGGGACCTCCCCTTGTTAAACACAGCTTTCTTCAGTAACAAGATAAAGATACAATAAACAATAAAAAGGTGCCATAAATTGTATTTTCAAGGAAGATGCCAGCATGGATGGAATGATATATCTGTTACGTGGCAGCAGCTTTACCTTAAAAATTCAGCACATCTGAAACATCCACTTGCCTTAGCATCTCATATCAGCATCAGAGTCGGATTTTTATTTTGGGGGTGGCATTCAACATGGAAATCAAACACGGAAAGAAGACACCAAGCCAATGTCAAAGGTGCCTCAACTCAGATAGTCAAAGAAATGGGGTAAAATAAAGGGGAATTTTCACTATCAATGCTATGAGGCACAGCATCTGAATGCATGCGAACATCATGATCAGACAGCAAGTCAGAGCGAGACATAACCTCCCACCTCTCATTTTCATTACGGGCAGTGAGAAACATAGTGAGACCCTCTGTAATCAATGTAGACACTGACGGTGATACCCACCAAACTTCGAGCAGGAGAATCCTGAAAGGGCCATAAAATAAAAAAACTTTTCACAATCTCACCTCAGAACCTCTTTGCAGACTTTCGGAATTAAATGTATGGTACAGAGTTAACTGCATAATGCTTTGATGGAAGCTTACCACATGAGTTGCCAGTGAAATTTGTTTTTTTTCTACTTGGTACCTATTGTTTGACCTTAGGAAACAGATGGATTAGAGAACGCAAACTAGTATCAATGACCAATTTCCGATAGACAATTTATGATATGTAATGACATACTACAGTACTGTCAACCTGTCGGATATGCAATGTCAGAAGCCCAGAGTGAGAAGAAAATGTTTGTTAGATATCATTATGAACAGATTAGACAATGCATAGGCTGTAGTATGGGCAACTTTCTGAATTAGAAATTGGTACCTTTGTGAAAAAGAGGAAAAGTAGAAGTTGACTGATGACAGGAACTATATTTCAATAGACTTTGGACGCATTAAGTAAAGTCTCAGAGGGAGGAAATGGAACTCTAGAGTAAAATTGACTTTAAAGTCAATTTTTAATTTGCATGAAGACTCAGTTGTCATGGAAGCTTAAGGTAGATACCTACGTAGGATGGTGTTAATGGAAATACATCAATTTATTTGAGTGCAAGAGAGTGTGCATTTCTCAGTGTTAAGGATATTCTTCAAACAGATGTCCAGTAACTTGTATGTATATATTGTTAGAGACAGTGTCATTATGCTACCCAAGCTGGTCTCAAACTCCTGGGCTCAAGTGATCCATCCACCTCTGGCTCCCAAAATGCTGAGATTACAGGCAATAGCCTTTGCACCTGGCCCAGAAACTCTTGAATAGGGATTTGACAGAGTGCATGAGAACCCAAAATCAGTTTGAAAGATTGATTTATTTTAAACATGCTTATACTATCACACAGTATTGGGTCCAATAAATGCCAATAATCAGCTATGACTCAATCTCTGTCTAACAGTGCTTATTTCTTTTCACTTGAAAACAGGAATTGACAGCCCTCCTTACTTAAATATTATTTTAAAAAATAATTCAATATTATCTTTAATTGAAGATTATCTTAATTTAGAGATTAGACACTGCCATCAAATCTTCCATGGGTTACAAAAGTCCTCCTATTACGTAATTTTAACCAAAATAGATGAACAGTTTAACTTTCTCCAGGCGCAGATAGACAGAAATTAGACATTAGCATAGACTCGTATTGTGGGTAAAATGCATAATTCTTCCCTGGGGGCCTGATGTCTAATTGAGCTGACGTTTAATTAAAATATATGCCTGAAATAAAGAAACCCATGTGATTGAAACAAGGTTTTTATATTACCACAATATCCACAATGCTGGTGTTAACAATAAAACCAAAATCATTAGGATTCAGAAAACAATTGACAAACTCAAAATTATTACTTAAGAAAGACTTGTTGCAAAACTGAAATGAAGGTAACAATGTGAAAGTCATGCAAAAATAATTAATTTTAAATCATTCATGAACTACCTTAAATACAAAAATTTAATAGAAAAATATTACATCCAAACATTAAAAAAAGTGTGAATTTGCACTTAACGTTCTATGGAAAATATTTGATATAAATGAGGATGCAGTAAAAGGTTTTTATTAATAGTTTTCTTTGTCTACTACTGCAAGCTACTTGTGATTTAAAAAAAAAAGGGTGAGGTGTTGGGTGTGGTGGCTCACACCTGTAATCCCAGCACTTTGGGAGGCTGAGGCAGGTGGATCACAATGTCAGGAGATCAAGACCATCCTGGCTAACATAGTGAAACCTCATCTCTACTAAAAATACAAAAATTAGCCAGGTGTGGAGACATGTGCCGTAATCCCAGCTACTTGGGAAGCTGAGGCAGAAGAATCACTTGAACCCGGGAGGCAGAGGTTGCAGTGTGTGACAGAGTGAGACTCCGTCTCAAATAAAAGAAGTGGTAGAACATAGCAAGGTTTCTGTGCAAAGTAACTAAAAATAAAGTTCCTTTACTTTCTTGAGATGTTTACGGACATCTCTTGGGAGATGCTCAAAGAATAACCATGCTCCTCTCTTGCAGAGTACATTCAGTTCTACCTCATTCCAGTTAAAACATTGACTTCTCTTTGTTAAGGTGATTTTTTTATACTGAATTTCTACTCAGGAAAAGGGTCTTGATAAGCTTTTCTACTTTCAAAGCGAGATACCATTTTTATTCCACAATGATGCAACTTTTAAAAATTTGTATTATAATGATATCCATTTTTTGCAATTTTACTTTAAAAGTAACATCAATTCTATGTAGAAAAAAATTCAAAAGGAGATGAAGAAAATGGAATAAATCAAATGAAAAAATCAATTCCACCTATCAGGTAGAGCAAACGTCACACACACACACACACACACACACACACACACACACACACACTTGCTAACCATTCATATATTTTGTTATGTGGTATGGGTGGTTATGACATATCATTTTGGATTCTAGCAGTGGGAAAAGTGCAGAAATAAGAAAAATGTTTCATTTCTTTTGTAACATATCTCCAAGTCATGGTGTATTCTTAGAATTCCAACCCTGAGAATGAGTTAGTTAAAAACATCCCAGTTGCTCTCCTGAGTGAATGTTAATGAGAATAATTGATCTTGCTATCATTTTTTTGTATATACATTTCATGCTTATTTGTTTTTATTCTTGGGGTTTTTTGTTTGCTTCTTTTTTGAGACACAGTCTTGCTCTGTCTTCCAGGCTGGAGTATAGTGGTGCAATCATGGCTTATTGCAGCCTGGACATCTTGGGCTCAAGTGATACTTCTACCTCAGCCTCCAGAGTAGCTTGGGCTACAGGTGCACACCACCACACTGGATAGTTCTTTTCATTTTTATTTTTTGTAGAGAAGGGTCTTGCTGTTTCCCAGGCTGGTCTTGAACTTCTGGGCTAAAGTGATCCGCATTCCTCAGCCTCCCAAAGTAGTGGGATTATAGGTGTGAGTCACTGCACCCAGCCTATTTGTTTATTTTACCTTTTATTGACTAATTTTAAATGTCTTATCTTTCATTGGTTAACTTTTCATTGTATTTCTCTATCAAAAACCATTTGCTTGTTTCTTGGCATATTTTGCATGTTTAATTATGTGTGGAATTAAAAAATTGTCCTTTCCTATACTTGAACGTATTCTTAATATATATCTTTTTTTTTCTTTTTTAATTGTTTAGAATATTGGATAGTTTTTGGACATTTTTGTTAACTCATCTTAATATCTTATGTTTAGCTTCTTTTGAATAACCATCAGTTTTACTTTACTTTGTATATCTTATGTTTTACCATACTGACTTGTTAATTACTAAGTAATCAATGTTAGGTAAAGATTTCAGTTTGCTTTTCTCTTTTTACTGGGCTCATGGTGTTGACAAAAAAGAGCCAAACTCTGTAATTTACTGAAGAGTTTTTTTCTGAGCCAAATATGAAGGACACAGCCTCAAGGAGTCCTGAGACTATGTGCCCAAGGTGGTTGGGTTGCAGGTTAGTTTTATACATTTTAGGAAGACAAGTTACAGGCAAAGGCACAAATCAATACATGTAACATATACAGTAGTTCAGCTGGGAAAGTCAAGGCATCTCCAAGCAGGGGCTTCCAGGTCATAGGTGAATTCAAAGATTTCTGATTGACAATTGGTTGAAAGAGTTAAGCTTTGCCTAAGGAGTTTAAATCAGCAGAGAGAAATGCTTGCGTTAAAGTGGTTACAGAAGCCAATGTTCTTGTTACGTAGATGAAGTCTCTAAGTAGCATGGTTCAGAGAGAATGGATGGTAAATGTCTCTCTTTTCAGGGCTTAAATGTCAGACTGTTAGTTAAATCTCTCAGGATCAGGAAAAGAAAGGGAAGGAGATTTACTAAAAAATGCACATTTGTCCCACGAGCAATGGCTTTACAGGGCCATTTCAAAATATGTCAAAGAAAATCTATTTTGGAGTAAAGTCCTTTGATTTCCTTCAGGGTCTGTAATCTATCATGATGATGCTATACCAGAGTCAAGTTGGAATTTGGTATTTCATTGCCACCAAGGGTTTGTTTGTCAGTCTTCTGAGTTCTGTTTTAGCCTTAGGTCAGTTGTACATAAGCTCCAAAGGGAACGGGTATAACAAGACCTGTCTGACACTTTCCAGTCATGGCCTGAACTAGTTTTTCAGATTTTTCGATGGGGGAGAGATCCCCTTGGCCAAGAGAAGAGGGGGTCTATTCAGTTGATTGGGGATTTAGAATTTCATTTTTGTTTTACAGTAGCAATAGAACCTTAGTGAATACTCCACAGTCTGCGAAGTTACAACGTTAATTTGTACGTCTCTGGATTCATGCAAGTACTCCCCAAGTGAAAAAGGTCACTAAGAAAATAGCAGAGGAATTGGAGGTTGAATAAAGGGCAGAATGAGTGAGAGCAGAAGCAAGGTAAAGGGGCAGGTGAGCAAGAAGCAAGTTGAACAGGCAAAACAAAAAGATTAAAAACAAAAGCGAGTAAGAAGCCTCAATGGCCAGCTAGATCCGGACCAAACCTGTCAGGGGAAGTTCTTCAGAGATGGGCCATGCTCATTAGAGAGAAAAAGTATCCTTAAAATGACCCTGCATTGTAATCAGCTCCTTAAGGTTTATACATATGGACTGTATATCATGCATGTAATTAAAATTGTGGATGGAGGCGTTGTGCAAGCACACAAGGGCCAAAGTAACTAAGCAAGCCACCTACCAATCAAAAGGCAGACACTTCCTAGAGATGAGGCAGCCTTGGAAGAAGAAGAGAAAAAAAACACACAAAAGAATCTGAACTATTATGTTGGTGCAAAAGTCTCTGTGGCTTTTGCCATTAAAAATAAAGGCAAAAATGGCAATAACTTTTGCACCAATCTAATACATCAGGCTGGGGCTGTTTTCATCTTGCAGAGGTCAGTCTGCTCTGCCTGTCCAAGACTGGAATACTGTGCTGAATAAACTTTTGCCACTTTGCTTTGCTTTGTGTGTGTGTCAAGTACAATTCTTTGTTCAAGACGCCAAGAGCCTGGAACTGCACAGCACCAACTGGTCACATATGAACTGTTTGAATTTTCCCTCTCTCCTCTCTGTCTCTCTCCCTTTAACAGGCTCACATGGACATTCACACATGCATAAGGTTGAAGGGAATACTACGTGTCATGGGCATTCTTTACTTGGTGAAGTTTCAGAATAAATGGCGGATGGTAGCACGGTTGCAATGTGACCTGCCCAGTGCTGGGAATTTTGTGGCCCTGGGAAGTGTCTGTGTTCCTGTCGACCAGCTTGGCGTGCTGTCTGCACAGGAAAGCTTTGTGAGTGATTACCATCTGCCGTACTTTCCATCCTACCTAAGTGAAAGTGATGCTTTCCCAAGAGCAATTTATTCTTCAGAAACAGGCAATTAAACTCTCTGAGAGTCTCAGCTCCTTCAAAATGGAGTTTTAAACTAGATGTTAAGGATTAGTTTAATAATGACTTTTAGGCAAAATTTGTTCATTAATCATCGTTGATAACAAAGGATGCAGATAAAAATTAGGCAATCTTAGAATATCACAGAATGTTGTTGTTTTTTCAGTAGCTAACTCAATGTTTGGCACATGCAATGCATGAAATTAATATTTTTAAGTTGACATTTAGAAGGCTAATTAACTGCTTAACATATTACGCTTGTTTTTATAAATCAGAGAAAAATCAAATTGTCATACAAATTAGAGCTACTAAACTATTTCAGAAATGTTGTTTTTAACTATTAGCATTTTTCTTTTGAGAAACAATGTTTTTATGATAAAAGAGATTGTTCATTTGTTGCTTAGAAAAGCTACAGATTTTTCTTTGTCTGTGTAGCTATTAATTAGCCAAATATATGTAAGATTGCCACAAACTCTGTACTTATTTGAATACTATTAGTAGGATTCTTATTAACGGTGGATAAATAACACCTCTGAATTTATAGATTAGACCTTCAATGTGTGCATTTTCCAAGTTTATTGATTTATATTATAAATTTTATGTGTTCAAGGGATTCAATGTTAGTGATTATTGCCCTAACCAACACCTGTTTTTGAATATTTTAATGATTTTAATAGAAAATGAAAGAAATTTGGAATTATTAACAAATATAGGATAAACATGTCTCAATTGTAAGATTCTGATTATAGCTATGAATCTATAAGACATTCAGAGACTCTCTTTAAATATTGAGAATGTGATACTGGATAATTTACATTCAAGCCAAAGAGGATAGAAATTTTAACAGCAGAGAGGTACCTAGCAGTTTCCCGTAGCTGAATATTCACCATAGCAACAAATTGCCAAAAAGTAGATAATTTCTAATCTTCCCTTTAAGCTCACCAAGTCTGTATTTTCTTCCAATGACAGTTACAGATAAATGTAGAGATCTATAAAATGTAAAGAATCAAAAGTTACAACCTAAAACTATTTTTATAGATGACTATTAACATTGCTGCTTGCAGACAGGCATGGTGGCTCATGCCTGTAATCCCAACACTCTGGGAGACTGAGGCTGGTAGATTGCTTGAGGTCAGGAGTTTGAGACCAGCCTGTCCAACATGGTGAAATCTTGTCTTTACTGAAAGTACAAAAATTAGCTGGGCATGGTGGCACCAGTAGTCCCAGCTACTTGGAGGCTGAGGTGCGAGGATCCCTTGAACCCAAGGAGGAGATTGCAGTGAGCTGAGATCTCACTCCAGGCTGGGCAACAGAGTGAGGTCCTGTCTCATAAAAACAAACAAACAAAATTGCTGCTTGCAAATATGACACTAATTACACTATTAGAAAAGTTTTATATTACAATGGTGTCATTTATATGTATATTTTTACATTTATAGTTTATATATTTTTATGTTACTTTCATACATACAGACACAATCAGTCCCATTTGTCTTTTGCCTTCAAGCAGGAAGCTTCAGAGCACGTAATAAGAATTAAGGATAAAGTCTGCACTAAAAAGCATTATTCTTCAATCAATTAAACTTAAATTTGGGGTTCACTGGTTATGTTCTAGGAAGAACTTACCTAACTACTTGTAAACTTCCAGTGGAAGGAAGGAAAGACAAAACCACATAAATTGTATTTATCCTATACATTCAATTAAGGTTTGGACACATTTATTTAAAGATCTTATGAAGCAGCATCTTTATTTTGTTGAGAGCTGTATCTTCAGCAGCAGCAACCATGGTTGGCATTTAGTAGCCAACATATATTTGTTGAAAAGTTGACTTGTTTCAGGTGTTAAACTCATAACTTGAGCCTTGTGTGATGATACATTTTTATTTTCAGTTGGGTAATACCAGAAGAACATAGTGGCATTTTTTTCCCTAACCCATGTTATTAACTAGATGAGTGAAAGCTCTCTTGTAGCAATGCATGCAACATTGAATTACTATCATTAATCAAATTATAGTGATTACAATTGTGCTTAATAAACCTCAGAAACTAGTTACTCCCCTCTCCACCAACTATGTTACACAGAGCAGCTGTGTGGTTTATCTTAGAAAGGTTGAAGAACAAGATCGGGTGCAATGGCTCATGCCTGTAATCCCAACAGAATTTGGAAGGCACAGATGGGAAGATTGCTTGAGACCAGAAATTTGAGACCAGCCTGGACAATGGCAAAATCCCATCTCCATGAAAAAATTTAAAAATTATCTGAGTGTGGTGGAGCACACCTGTAGTCCCAGTAGTTCCAGATATATGAGAGGCTGAGGTGGGAGGATCACTAGAGTCTAGGACATTGAGGCTACAGTGAACCATAATTGTGTCACTGCATTTCAGCCTGGGCAACAGAGTGAGACCCAGGACGAAAGAAGAAAGACAGAAAGAAAGACGAAAGGAAGAAAGTAAACAGAAGGAAGAGAAGGGAAGAAGGGACGGGAGAGAAAGAAAGAAAGAAAAGAAAGAAAGAAGAAAGAAAAAGAAAAAAAGAAAGAAGAAAGAAAGAAAAAAAAGAAAGAAAGGAAAGAAGGAAGGAAATTAAGAAAAGTTTGAAGAATATGGAGGAAAAAACACAAACAACCAAATATTCCACACATTTGTTCACGGAGTTACAGAACTGAAACGTAGAGAGAATTCATGGAATCTACACTTTTAAGAATACAATTGCTTTCCCACAGAGATTTGTTCCTTTACCAAATGTAATGGATTCTGGTGCTAAATGTCAAAGCTATGGTTGTTCTTGTGTTTAATGGCCCCAGTTGAAGTGTTATGTATTGAGGGAATTTTTTCCAACACAAAAATATACATAGTTGGTTGACTGTCAGTTTCAAAATTCATTTTTCAATCTTGCTCCTTTGTTTAGATTCCATTTGTACCAGCTGGGGTAGGAAAAAAAGGATTTCTTTTCTTTCTTTTTTTTTTTTTTTTGCTTAAAACTGATTCGAAATCTCATTTTCTCTGAGGAATATGTGAAATTTCTGTCAAGCAGAGCTATTTTCATTCAATCTGTTGTCCCAGTGTATTTCTCAGAGAAAGTGTGTGATCTCTACAGTGTAGAAAAGGAAAATATTTCATGAAAGATGCTGCAGAATTCACAGTAGCATTTTACATGAAAAGTGACATGTTTGATCAAAAACCCCACTGAGATAGGAGAGTTCCATTGACCCTCTCACGGGATGGACTTGCTCGTTTACTCCCCCTTATGGGAGGGAGAGCCTTTCTTCAAGTTGTCCTGCCTTTCTGTACTGAACAATTGTCTTTCCTAAATATATTTGATTGATGTCTCATGTGTCCCTAAAATGTCTAAAACCAAGCTGCACCCTGAGCACCTTGGACGTATATTCTCAGGACCTCCTGAAGCCTGTGTCATGGGCCATGGTCACTCATATTTGGCTCAGAATAAATTTATTCAAATATTTTACAGAGTTGGATTCTTTTTGTCAATACCACCATACTGGGCAGCCCAAGTCTTGCCAAGACCCTCCTGTATTTCTTTACTCAATGTTGTGTTTTTATCAGGAATGACACTATGACAGTCTCACCAGTGCACCACAATGTAGCAGTCTCTCACTGTGTGGTATCACCTGGAGTTCTTTGTCTCATGACCAAGAGAACTGAGGAGCATGGACACAAAGAATGAGGTTGGAGTGAAAGTTTAATAAGCGAAAGAAGAAAGCTCTCTGCTGTGGAGAGGGGGCCCAGAAGAGGGCTGCTCTTTTTATAATTGAATACAAAGGCTTTTTGTGGGAAACCAGTGAGGTCTGGGTGTCTCATTTGCATAAGGCACAAATTTTTGGTAGTTCTACCCCATCCCCCTAATATGGGCCCTTAGCTTGAGTTACTCCATATTGCTTTGTTCCATTTACTGGGCATGTGTCAGGAGATGAAATTTTCCATTGCATGCATGTCTGGGCAAGTCACCTATATAGCCTTTCTTATCTGTCTGGCTGTGCACATGTCTTGGGCAAGCCCTTCCGTGCCTGCAGACTGTTCTTTTGCTTCAAAGGAATCCAACCAAGGACTCACCCTAACTGCCTCCTGACTAGTTTTTCCCTTTCTTCTGTCTCACCACCTTTCACTACTTCACCTACACAAAGAGAGCTTATCTTTAAACATTCCGTAGTAGACATCACCTGCTCTCTGTTTATTTTTTCCTTTGTAGCCCCACATGTGTCTCTCTCCATCATTTGACTCTCCTAGATACTAAGTTTTAATTAAATTTCCTTTGTGCCATATATATATATATATATATATATATATCTCTTACATCTTCTTCTTCCTTCTGTACATTGATTTAGAAAAGGAAGTTTTTGGTACAAATGATAATGCTTGTGTCTTTGTAGTAAATTAGAAAAATATATAATTACATTTTAATGAAAAAGGCATGAGATCTTTGGTGAGACTGCTTGGAATGAGATATCAAAATAACCACTTACTAGTTATATAACCATTCAGTGGGTTCACCTTGCCCCCTGCCTGGACAGAGCTCATTTATCAAGACAGGGGAATTGCAATGGAGAAGTAGTAATTCATGCAGAGCTGGCTGTGCATGAGACTCGAGTTTTATTATTACTCAAATCAGTCTTTGAGCATTCAGGGATCAGAGGTTTTGTTTGCTTGGTTTTTGTTTGTTTGCTTCGTTGGCTTTTTTTTTTTTTTTTTTTTTTTAGACAGAGTCTTGCTTTGTCACCCCTGCTGGAGTACAGTGGCATGATCTTGGCTCACTGTAACCTCTGCCTCCAGGTTCAAGCGATTTTTGTGCCTCAGCCTCGCAGGTAACTGGGATTACAAGTGAGCACCACCATGTCTAATTTTTTTTTTATTGTTATTAAGTAAAGATGGGGTTTCACCATGTTGGCCAGGCTGGTCTCAAACTCCTGACCTCAAGTGATCAGCCCACCCCAACCTCCCAAAGTGTTGAGATTGTAGGCGTGAGCCACTGCATCCAGCTGGGATCAGAGTTTTTAAGAATAATTTGGTGGGTAGGGTTCCAGAAGTGTGGAGTGGTAATTGGTCGAGTTGGAGATGGAATCATAGAGGGTTGAGGTGAGGTTTTCTTGCTGTCTTCTGCTCCTGGGCTGGATGGCAGAACTGATTGAACCAGGTTACCTGTCTGTGTGGTGTCAGCTGATCAATCTAGTGCGGGGTCTGCAAAATACCTCAAGCACTGACCCTAACATCCTGTGATGTTATCCCCAGCAGCAATCTGGGAAGGTTCAGACTCTTGCAACCAGAGGAGATATGACCTCTAAACTGTAATTTCTAATCTTGTAGCTAATTTGTTAATCCCACAAAGGCAGACTGGTCCCAGGCAAGAAGGGTTTTTTGTTCAGGAAAGGGCTATTATCAATTTTGTTTCAGAGTCAAACAATAAACTGAATTCCTTCCCAAGGCTAGATCAGCCTACACCCAGGAATGAATGAGGAGAGTTTAAAGGTTAGAAGCAAGATGGAGTCAGTTAGGTCTGTTCCCTTTCACTGTCATCATTTCCTCAGTTATAACTTTTGCAAAGGCGATTTCAGTGAGATGAAAATTAAATGCTGTAAGACTCAATTCTCTCATCCATGAGTTGAAGTAACACCAGTGCCACAGTAGTTGATAGGCAGTCATTAAGAGAACAGGGGTGAGTACTTAATGACTGTTTCTCTTCATCACTGTATAAAAAGTAAACAAATAAGAGCCAAGCTGAACGTCGATTGTGATACTTTTTCTAATGGAGCAAAATGTAGTAGAAGCAGGATTTGCTTGAATCCATTAAAATGCATAATTATAAAATATGCCACAATGATTTGTGCCATAATATTGTGCCACAGGTCCCATTTAAAACGTTGTTATATTAGCTTAGGGACAACACCTGTCTTTGCATTTGATATTAAGAACTAAACCTCTTCATTTTTTGCAGAATTGACAAAAAAATCCTAATGTTTTGAATGTCAGTGTGTATACATGGCAGTGGAAGAAGTAAACACGTATTCAACCATGCAATTCTGCCTTGAACTGGGTAGATTTTGTAATAAACACATTATAAATGATGGGAAGAAATAAAAAGGCTCACTTAAGTTGACATCAAAATTCACTCCTTCTCACAACAATTTAATTTATTATCTAAAATACTCTGTGATGACCCTATAATTAAACCTATTGTACCAAAAATGGATAGTATTGCTGCATTTTAAAGATTGTCATGGAACAGGCCTGTCTATTCCCTTGTTAGCTAGAATAGCAGGTTTGATTTTAACTGCCAGGATACTGCTTACAGAATTGAACAATCATTAGAGAAGCATTCAAAAGTATTCCCCAAACTAAAAGCATGTAGCATTGTTATTCAGTTATATTGTGCAGGCAAAATAGCTTTTCAGAATCATATTTGTTGGTTGCAGCTTTGAGCTACTAGTTCATTATGCAGCTGGATAGCTTTTGGTCATTATATTTCAGTTCTCTTTTGTCTTTGGAGTGAAAGTATTAAGAAACTATAATAAAGAGGAAAATATGCAATGGGAACTTCTAGATTACAAATTAATAATTATATGTATTATTTACGAAAGGATAAAATGGGCTTTTACTATAATATGAAAGGATGCATGATTAACTATTGGGAATTTTATCTTTCTTTGTAGATTATTCAAAGTCAATGTCTGAGTTTATTAGGAATAGAGATACATAACACTTCGTAGCTTACAGACAATACATTTAATTTTGGCCAGGAATGAAGAGGTAGGAAAAAAAAATCATAAATGAACCAGAGAAAGAATTTATGTTGGCCAAAGGCAATTACTTGAATTCGTGTTTCTCTTTTGGTAGAATGTAAAATGACACAATGTCTTTGAAGTATTTACCAAAGAACAACAAACAAAGTTAGCTTAGAAAGCTTACGGAATAAAGATAATATAATAAATAGAATTAGATATTCCCAAAGCCAAATCTCAAAGCCAAATATGTGTCTATAGAGAGAGGAATTCTAGTCTGAATCGCTTCTCAGAATCTACAAGAGCCTAGTTATTTTCTGCTAGAATAAGACAGTGTTAGAACTGAGAGGCCATTCGTGGTGTTTAAGCAAACTAAATATGACCCAAGAAAGACTCCCTATTTCTATATTTGAGTCCTTGCGGATGGACTGCAACCTAACTTAACAGATAGACAAGATTGAAAATCTAACATAGAAGTATGCGCCTGTAACAATAGCTCAGTGTTGGCCAATCCCAGCATCAGTACTTTAACCACTCATAGCACTCATAGACTGCTGAGTATTCAAACTGTGTTCAAATAAGGCAAACACCAACCTGTAACCAATCCAGTTGTTCTGTACCTCACTTCCGATTCCTGTAGGTCACTTTACTTTTTTTTTGTGGATAAATTTGTTCTGACCACCAGACACCCCTGGAGTCTCTGAATCTGCTGTGATTCTGGGGGCTGCCAGATTCGCAAATCCTTCACTGCTCAATTAAACTCCTTTAAATTTAATTTGGCTGAAGTTTTTCTTTTAACAGTGCATTGACCAGCTGAGTGGCCCTTGTCTTTGTTTGAGCCAGACCTGACATAGAGACTGAGCAAAGCTGTGCTGCTTATCTCCCTGAAAAAATTCATACATGCATTTCTGGATCATCAAAGGGTCTCTTTGAAGACAATTCATGGGGTAGTATCCAAACAATGAAGTCAATCTATCAACTCGTTTTAGAATTCAGGAATCCAAATGCCAGGAAGATGAGCTGTGTACCACCTGACAATCAGTCAGCGACAATGCTAGAGTCTGATCTCCTCTGTTTTTACTGTAATGAAGTCTATGATGAAGTACTACCTCCTTTCATCATGTTTTAAATAATAATTTTGGAAATATTCTCATGGTAATACATAGAAGCTGTAGAAGAGCTGTCTTCTTTTTGCTCTTCTCTCTTCCCCACGTCTGGCCGGGTCATACATCTTTGCCACTTAGCACAAGAGACGGATCTCTGGAATTTGGAGGATTCTTTTATTTATTTATTTATTATTTTTTTTATTTTTACTTACAGTTATTTTGAAGAGTGGGTATACTCTGTCATAGATTTATGTTAAGAATGTGGGTGTACTGCAGGTGCCTTTTTCCTTTTTGCTGTTCTGTGCTGTTTTTGGAGGAAATACTGGGAGATGTACTTACAGCCCTCTCTCTTTGGTAAGCAGTGAATCAGTGGTTGTTGCTTCTTTGGTGGTGGTATGAGGACGTATGCATCTTAATTGCTAAGCTTTCAACTTTACATTTTATTTGGATGCTGTTTTATTTGTATTGACTAGTGGGGATAGACTTTATCCTGAAAATTAACTAAGTATTGATTTTTATGCAAGTTTCACTGGTATTTTAAAGAGCAGATCTGTTTATAGAGGGCTTATTGTTGGAAGTTCAACACTAGCTTTGTTTCATTTACTGCTTTTTAAAAGTAATATTTGATTTATTCAAACATATATGGCATTTAGTGAGTCAGAAAACAAATATTTAAATTAACTCTTGGAGAATCTATCTATACATCTCTGTCTATCAAGTATCTATCACTCATTCATCCATCAATTAATCAATCATCTATCTTTCCAATGTATTTGCCTATCTGTCTATGTATCCATCTATCATCTATCTATCTTATCTTGTCTATCTGTATCATCTATCATCATCTCTAACACCTATTTATTTATCTATCTAAATAATCACTTTTTCTGAAGCATTTTTTAAAAAGTTGTAAAAATCATGCTTTTTATCCCTAAGAAGGTCAATAGATATTCTTTCTCATTTTATACAAATGCTTGATAATTTATGGTGTATATATGCCCTTTTTAATAAACACAATCTCTTATAGTAAGCTATTTATACAACTTTCTATATTTTGCAGTTACAGACAATGTAGGAATATGCAACTTTGTAAATATGTATATGTGCATTTATGAGGGTGTTTTCAATGGTAATTTCCCAGAAGTGGACTGTTGATCAAAAGGTAAAAGTATACATAGCCCTGGTAACAAGTTGTCAAATCTTCTTCCATAAACATTGCCCATTTTTAATTATTACTCTCTGTGTATGTGCAAGACAGATTCCAGTAGCCTCATCACCAGAATGTGATGTCAAACTTTTATAATTTCGCTAATTTGATAATTGAGAAATGGTATCTGTTATCTATCCATAATCTATCTATTTATCGATTTACTTATCTATCTATCCATCAGTCATCTAATTGCATTTCCACTTCATGTCACTTTTAAAGCATTCCTACATATCCAGGTTTTAGAACAATTACTCATTTTTATTGATAAAAACAATTACAAATTTTCCCACATAGACCTGTAATTCATTTGGATTTTAATTTTGTGCATTGTGTGGGACAGGGAATCTATTTTATTCCAGTTTCCCAAAAATATACAAGAAGAAGTCCCTATTAATTGGCAAATCATCATTTTATTTATTAAATTTCCAAGTGTAGTTGGGTGTATTTCTGGACTTTTTATTCTATTGAACTTGTCTGTCACTCCATATTTGGCTACTATTAATATTTTACTTAAAGAGGGTTGTCAATATGTTTCAATACACAGTAAGGCCTGTCTCCATGCGTAGAACTGCTTGTCAGATCTTCCATGACTCTGTTTAGCACATCAAAACTTTACAGGCTCTGGTAAGCACTCCTTTTTTCTTTACTGCCAAGGTTGGTTACAAAGTACTAATCTTGCTAGTGCAAATCTGAGACTGCAAATTGCCCAAAGGTGTGAAGAAGCGCAATCTTCTTTGTAAATAGTCTTTTCATTAAACCTTCCTGTTTAAAACTTTTGAGTATATGTTTGCAGCTAGAATCTTGCTATCTTGCCCCTCCCCAGGGACATGGTTATTGCTGTACCTTCTTCTATGTTGGAGATTTATCTCCTAGGGCACATACCTAGACCAGTTACCCATTTGCTGCTGACTTAAGCCCTTGGTTAAAACAGTGTGTTTTCTCAATATCATTTATGTGGCTCTTTGCTTTACTTATTTTTCTGTTGGCATTAGGCAATTTCCTTTTTCCTTTTTTTTTCTTCTTTGAGACAGAGTCTCACTGTTGCCCAGGCTGGAGTGCAATGGTGAGATCTCGGTTTATTGCAACCTCCGCCTCGTGGGTTTAAGTGATTCTTCTGCCTCAGCCTCCTGAGTAGCTGGGACTACAGATGCATGCCATCATGCCTGGGTAATTTTCGTATTTTTAATAGAGACAGGGTTTCGCCACACTGGCCAGGCTGGTCTCGAACTCCAGCCATAAAGTTCCAATGTTGATTACTTTAGCTGACTTGGCTCAAATTAATCCACAAAGTGATTTTCTGTTGAAGAATGCTGCATGTGTAAAAAGAGATCTGATGGGAAATTGACATCAATCATCGTGACATAGCTCTATCATTTTTTAATTGAAAAAAATTATATATATTTATGAGGTACAATATGATATCTTTATATATGTACATTTTGTAGAATGATGAAATTGAGCTTGTTATCATATTCATTGCTTCACATTCTTATCATACTTTTGTGTTGAGAACAGTTAAAGTCTACTCTCTTAGCAATTTTTAAATATACAAAACATAATTATTAATTCTAATTATCCTGTTACACAGTATATCTGTTGAATGTATTCCCTCAGTCTAGTTGAAACATTTTATCCTTTAGCCAAAATTTTCCCAATCCTCTCACTCCAACCCCATCACTCCTGGTAACCACGATTCTATGTTTTGGGTGGTTTTTTTTTTTTCCTTAATTTCAATTCTCTTTTTCCCTTTTTAGTTCCATCAAGAAGACAGTCATAGCAATATACCAAATTCAGGCTCCAGGGAATATACAAACTCACATATATTTGGCATCACCCTTATACTTTCATATTTGTGTATGCTTTCATATTTGTGTATCCTTACGTGATTGGTAACCAACAGTCTGATTTAGAAGTTTAAAGAAAAGTAAAAACTCTAGAACAGCTCTAACGTAAAGCATTTCCTGCTTTGGTGGAAAGATAGCAAAAATGTCACCCGGGTTAAAAATAACAGTTCACATGTAAGCTGTGACTTAATAATGGCTTCTTAGAAAATAGCAGGTCTTTGTTTTGCTCTGCAGGCAGTCTTTTCTAAAGTCTGTGGTCAAATCACGAGCTGTCCGTTCAGCACAGCTGATCATTTCCAGATACATCTCCGATGCTGACCTTCACTAACCAAGCGTGGCGTCATTGCCTCTTTGCAGCCATACTAGCTTCGGGCTGAGTCGAGGCACATAATTGACAGTTATCTTCTGAAAAGGAAAGCAATGGCCCAGCTTCTGTGCAGTTTTAAGAAGGCTATAATAAGCTACTCAGGCAGTTTTTTGGGAAGGAAGGGCTCTGATAAAATGCCTTCATGTGAAATTTGGAAATGCTCTTTTTCTGAACACCTTCTATACTTAACTCTAAACAGCTGTGCTAAGGCTTACTAGATTCCTTCAGTCTTTTTGTTACCAGAAAGAGGTCCCGATCCAGACCCAAAGAAAGGGTTCTTGGATCTTGCACAATAAATAATTCAGACCAGTCCATAGAGTAAAGTGAAAGCGAGTTTATTAAGAAAGTACAGAAATAAAATGACTACTCCATAGATAGAGCAGCCCAGAGGGCTGCTGGTTGCCCATTTTTATGGTTATTTCTGGGTGATATGCTAAACAAGGGGTGGATTATTCATGTCTCCCCTTTTTAGACCATATAGGGTAACTTCCTGACATTGTCATGGCATTTGTAAATGTCATGGTACTGTTGGGAGTGTAGCAGTGAGGATAACAAAGAGGTCACTCTTGCCGCCGTCGTTGTTTTGGTGGGTTTCAGCTGGCTTCTTTACTGCAAACTGCAAGCTCTTTATGACTTATATCTTGTGCCAACCTCCTATGTCATCCTGTGACTTAAAATGCCTTAACCATCTGGGAATGTAGCCCAGTAGGTCTCAGCCTTATTTTACTCAGCCCCTATTCAAGATGGAGTTGCTCTGGTTCACATGCCTCTGACAGTCTCAAGAGTTTCTAGTTGAAAAACAAACAAACAAACAAAAACCACTTCTCTATACAGAAAATTAAAGATTGTTTTAGTTTTCTTTTAAATTAAAGTATTAGCTCAGAACATCATGAGTATTTGTTCTATAATCTTATTAATAGTGCTAACATTCCCATTACAGTTGTATTGTTTTAATGTCATTATTAAAAATAGAGTGGAAGTCCATTGACTCTTCTCATTATTCTATTCAGCCAAGTAAATTGCATGGGGTATTATATCTCCTGAAACTATTTACTTAGAGCAAGAATTTGCTGATTTTTTGGAAACTTTTTTTCTGGAAAGATATAGATATTTAATCTTTTAAGCTTTGTGTACCTTGTCAATGATGTGACAGGGACCAAAAGCATCCACAGACCATACATCAATGAATGGATATGACTGTGGTTCAATAATTTCTTTTTTTTTCTTTTTCTTTATTTTTCCTCTGTAGAGGTGGGGGTTTGTTATGTTGCCTGGCTGGTCTCAAATTGCTGGCCTTAAGCAAACCTCCTGCATTGGCCTCCAAAAGTGTTGGGATTACAGGTGTGAGTCACTGTGCCAAGGCCTAATAATATTTTATTTAAAGATACTGAAATTAGAATCTCATATAATTTTGTATGTCATGAAATTTTTCAACCATTTGAAAATGTAAAAGAAAGAGAAGACTTTTACACTGTTGGTGGGAATGTAAACTAGTACAACCACTATGGAAAACAGCACGAGATTCCTTAAAGAATTAAAACTAGATCTGCTATTTGATCCAGCAGTCCCACTCCTAGGTATCTACCCAGAAGAAAATAAGTCATTATATGAGAAAGATACTTGCACACACATGTTTATAGCAGCACAATCCAAAATTACTAAAATATGAAACCAGCCCAAATGCCTGTTAATCAACAACTGGCTAAAGGAAATGTGATATATATTGTGAACCCTGAATATCTGAGACAGGTCTCAGTCAATTTAGGAAGTTTATTTTGGCATAGTTAAGGATACACGCCCATGACACAGTCTCAGGAAGTCCTGACAACATGTACAGAAGGTGGTCTGAGCACAGCTTGGTTTTATATATTTTAGGGAGACATGAGACATCAATCAATATATGTTAAGTGAACATTGGTTTGGTCTGGAAATGTGGGAAAACTCAAAGCAAAGGCGAGACAACTCCAAGTTTGGAGGGGTATTCCAAGTCATAGGTAGATAAGAGACAAGTGGTTGGATTCTATTGAGTCTCTGATTAGTCTTTCCAAAGCGAGCAATCAGGTATGCATTTATCTCAGTGAACAGAGGGGTAACTGAATAGAATTGGAGACAGGTTTGCCCTAAGCAGCTCTCAGCTTGACTTTTCCCTTGAGTTTAGTGATTTGGGGGCCTTAAGGGTGGGTCAGTCACAGCAAGCTCATCTCAAGACTGGTTCTTGAGTCCTTTGGGCTGACCTTTTTGCCTTTCCCTTATAAGAAGACCCATAGACCCCCAGGGTTGATACAGGCAGAAGTTTCTTACTCATTGACATGTTACCTCAATTCTGAGATCCACTCAGTGACAGTCCTGACCCGCTATTTGGGTCTCATCCATCAAATTCGGCAAATAGGCAGCCTCATTTTGAACATGTCTACAGGAAGCCAGTAGCCTCTCTAGACAGTTCATTTTAAGCAATAGTTTTAGTGATCACACCATCTGCCTTTAGTAGAGTCTTGATAATTTTCTTTCAGCTTATACTCGTCTATGCTAGTTCTCCCTGGATATACACGCATAACAAGTATTAACTCCTCACATATACAGTACTGAAAAGCAGAACTCTTGTCCCTTATCTTTTCTTTGGCCTTAAAAGGTGGAATCCACTGGCCTGGTGGCTCATGCCTGTAATCCTAGCATTTTGGGAGGCAGAGGTAGGAGGATTTCTTGAGGCCAGGAATTCAAGACTAACCTGGGAAACATAGCAGGAACCCCTTCTCTAAAAAAATAAATAAAAAAAAATTAAAAATTAGCCAGAAGTAATGCTGTGTTGCCTATGGTCCCAGCTACTCAGGAGGCTGAGGTGGGAGAATCACTTGAACCCAGGAGGGTGAGGCTGCAGTGAGCTATGATCATACCACTATACTCCAGCCTAGGAAACAGAGTGAGACCTTGTCTCTAAAAAGTAAATAAAGAATGTGGAATCCTTCAATAGATCCTCACATAACACCATTGTGAGTCCTTTGAACCTGACAAAAGCTTTTTTTCTGGATTTACCATAGTTTTTCAATTTGTGTCTGAAAATGTGGCCATCAGAAATAAAGGCATCACCCTGGGTATGATCTAATCAGAATCTGAGATGGTAATCTTTCTCTTGACAGAATGCATCTATCAAATGGAATTAACAAAGTGTTAAACTAGGAGTCTTCGATGCTGCCTTCAAAACATGAAATTTAAAACTTTATTCTTTTCCTGTTCAGTTCCATCATATTTTTGCTAGTCATTTTCATTTTCTTTACAATGGAAAATATTGCTCCAAGCCATGTGAGATGAACATGTCTTTACGTATTCATCTAAGCTCTGGGCAATCATGTCAAACAGGAAAAATCCAGAGAAGATGCATTTTCAGTGCAACCCTAAGTAACTTCCAACAGCTTAAAAATAAGCCATAAAGAGTCACTCCTCATCACTTCCTAAGAACTGTCACTCAACCAGCTGCAAAATAATGTGCTCATATTATCCAGCTCAAAATTTTTCATACTTGCCAAAATAATATTACCAGAAATGCTGCCAGATATCTTGTAGGAATTTCAATATACAATGTTTTGAGTATTCCTCTTATTATTTTTCTATGAGTTCAAGTATAAATTTATAATATATTTTTTGTTTTTTGTTATAGGATCATAGAAGAAACAAGTTGCTTGTTTACAATATGAAAACTCTCTCTCTATATATAATCTCTGTAGAATATGTATTTCTATATATATAGAAATTTTATATACAAAAGATTTATATAAATCTATATAAATTTATATACATAAATGTGGATGTATGTATGTCTGTGTGAGAGAAGGAACTCCAAGAAGAAATCATAAAAAGTCACTTTTTACTTAATATGAAAAAGTAAAATTAAGGTAACATTTTCTCTGGGAAGGCTACTAAATCTTCCAAATCTTACCCCATGACAGCAAACCCAGAGGAAACTATAATCACAGGAGACCAGACAATGTTAAAATCACTTTATCAATGAATGGAGGTTTACCTCAAATCATAATGTAGAATGCTGTCCAACTAAATTGATTCATGGGAAAGAATACACCACCTAAGCCAGAAAGAAGGCAGATTTTTGAAAGGGATTTCCTTTGTTCTGTGTTCTCAAAATCCATGTGTAACTCTCAGTTCTTTCTGTGTCCAATTGAAGATGTGATTTGGGTGGCACACAGTCAAACCACATCACAGAGAAAAATATAGAAAGAGCAATGCATTCCTTATAAGCTAGGCCAAGCAGCTCATATCATGCTAGCCCATCTAGGACTAGACATGGGTCTACTTACTAATTGACATAATTGGTGATGAAAGCCAAGGTGGTCACCCCATCAGGGATAGGACTTCTACTCCACTGCATATCATAGGAATAACTAGTAGTCCATTGAGATGTATTTGACTTGGGCCTTGGCTCACTTTTAACAGTGAAGTCATTTAGTGACTGGAGCCCAACAGAACCTAGATTCCTGGAAAAAGACCACAATCACTGGAACTGAACTTCCATTCCTTTAGAAGACTTGAAATGCATCATAAAGAGTAGTCACTTTAGGTAGATTATCTGTAATTCCTCCAAAGTCATCAGTAATATTATTACCATGCTAGAAGATGAGAAAAGGAGGATCAGAGGGTGTCAGAAGTTTTTCTTGAGTAAAACATCCAAAATACAAACATGAAAAGGAGAAGTTTTGAAATCAGAAAAAAAAGAATGGCCTGGTACATACAGGAAAACAATGGCATGAATAATATAGCTGACTTCCCGTCAGAAACCATGCAGGACAGAAAGCACTGGAATTGCTTATTAAAAGTTAAAGTTTGTATAAAATTACTCTATTTTGTGTTATAAGCCAGAGTAGGGTTAGTCTACACCCCCTAAGTTTCCATGTGCACTTGAAATAAATGTACATTCTGGAAATTTTTAGTGTCTATGCAATAAGTGTAAATAATGTCTGGTAGTGAGTAATATTTTTCAGATATTCTATACTGACTGTTTAGTCTATTTAGCTTATTTGTTCTATCAATTATTGTGACAGTTGTTTTAGAACATCCCCCTTTTTGTTATTGGTTTTGTCTATCTTTATTATTTACTCAGTTTCTCATTCACATATTTTAAAGCCATTGTATTGAACACATGTAAATTCATAATTTCCGTCTCTCCTGGACTGAGTTTTGTCGTCCTGCAAAGTCTCTTATTATCTATAGCAGCACACCCTGTCTTGAAATCTACTTTTTCTGTTATCTGTCTAGGTTTTCTAGCTTTCCATGTTTACTGTTATGTGATATCTCTTTTTTCATTCTTTTAATTTCAACCAATGCATTTCTCCAAATTTAAAGTATTCCTCTTATAAACAGCATAAATTTTAAAGAAACTGTTTTTTTTTTCTTTTTTAGAGGCTGGGTCTTCTTCTGTCACCCAGGCTGGAATGCAGAGGTGTAATCATGGCTCACTGCAGCCTCAAGCTCCTGGACTCAAGTGATCCTCCCACCTCAGCCTCCCAAGTAGCTGGGACCACAGGAATACACCATCATGCTCAGCTAATAGCATAAGTTTACATCTTGTTATTTCTTTTTGGTAAATTATGCCTTGTGATTTTGCACAATTTTTCATATATTTGGGGAAAGACCTCTCATTTTTGGTATTTGTTTTGTACTGGTTTCAACATATTTTTCTTTTCTCCTCTGGTTTTTCTTTCCTGTCTTTATTTTGATAAAATATTTTCTTGTATTTTATGCTATTTTATGCCAATGATATTAAATTAGAAGTCAATAAACACTGTATATGTAGAAAATCCTCAAATATTTGGGAACTAAAGAACACCCTTCTGAATTACCACTGATGAAAGAAGCTATCTTCAGGAAAGTTAGAAAAATATTTTGAGCTAGAAGAAAATGAAAACAAAATGTATCACAGTTTGTCACATGCAAGCAAAGCAAAGATTAAAGAAAATACCTAAATCTTTAGATGCTTATACAAATAAACAAGCATATAAATTCAACTAAGTTTTCACATTTAAAAAGCTAACAAAAGAGAAATTTCATGGAATATAAGAAGGAATTAAAAAACAAATAGTTAATTATTGAAATAGAATATTGAATAATTAAAGAAAATTAAAATCAAATGTCGATTCTTCTACACATGCATACACATACACACAGTGCATATAAAAACTGGTGAAGACTGAAAAAAGTCTGTAGTATAATTAACAGTGGCACTGAATAAACCCTGATGTCCCTGGGTTGATATAGTGATATTGTCCCATAGTTACAAAAGATGTTGCCATTCAGTACATTGTATAAAAGAGAGAGGTGACCCTCTGAATCATTTTTGCAACTTCTTTGAGTCTCTACTTACTTAAAAAAATTTGTTTTAAGTTTTTAAAAAGTCATTTTTATATAGCTAATAAAAATTATATATACCTGGTAAGACTTGTGAAGAACAAAGAAACTTTTACAATTTCCAGTGCAATAATAAAATATGTGACACCATACATATGTTGAGTGATAGTAATGAACCATAGATAACAACTTTATACCAGTAAACTACGGACAATCTTTTTGAAATGAATAAATTCTGGAAAAACACACATTGCCTAAAGTGCATGTAAGCACAAGGCAAATTGAATTGCCATACATACATCTTAAAAATCAAATTTGAATTTTAAAAACCTTTGAAAAAGGAAACTCCAGGTCCAAGTGGCTTTCTGATGAAGTCTATTAGAGATTTAAGGAAAAATTATTTCAGTCTTACTTAGAATCTCAGAAAAGTGTAGAGGAGTGTAATCACTATGCATTTAATGAACATTACAAATGCTGACATTTTCCCATTTGGATATCCAAATGGGAAAAAAATAATGAACCTCAATTTTTCTCACAGTATGGAGAAAAACTAACTGAATAAAGAATTAATCCTGTTAATGTTAAAAATATAAAATGCTAAACCTAAATTGAAGAGAAAAGTGTTTGTATCACTGAGGAAACAAAGGCCTCGTACTGGACACACACACACTCCCCACATACCACAGAAACATTTTTGAAAACATAGTCTTAATAAATATTGAAATATTTTTCTTTTCAAAAGACACTGTTATTATATATATGTAACAGACTGGGGAGAAACCATTAGCAACTCATGCAACAGGCATGGATCTTGTATATGGGGTATCTAAAATAAAAACTTATACCTTGATGATGAGAAACATCTTTTTAAAATTTGCATTGGGTTAAAGAACATTGTGTGTGTGTGTGTGTGTGTATGTCAAATAAACATATTAATTGATATTTGCATCATTAGTTATCAGTGTAATGTAAATTATATCAAAAAATAAATATTAGTGCACATATTAAAATGGATAAAATGAAAATTAGGTAATACCAGTATTGGCAAACCATTCCCATACATTACTGGTGGGAAAGTAAATGATTAAACCACTGAGTTTTTGTTTGTGTTTTTGGATACAGAGTCTCACTTCCTCAACCAGGCTGGAGTGCAGTGGCACAATCTCAAGTCACTGCAGCCTTCACCTCCTGGATTCTCCTGCCTCAGCCTACCAAGTAGCTGGAACTACAGGTGTGCACCATCCCACCCAGCTGATTTTTGTATTTTTAGCAGAGACGGGGTTTCACCGTGTTGGCCAGGCTGGTCTCTAACTCCTTATCTCAGGTGATCCACCTGCCTCAGCCTCCCAAAGTGCTGGGATTACAGGCCTGAGCCGTCGCACCCAGCAAAATGGTTAAACCACCTTGGAAAAAAGGTTTGGCATGTTCTTTTCAAGCTAAATATAAACTTTCCTCATGATACAGTAATTTCACTCTTAGATGTTTGCTCAAGAGAGGAAAAAATGTATTTTCTCCAATAATGTGCCTGTGAATTTTTAAAGCAGCCTTAGTAATAGCTGCTAAAAACTAGAAATGACCCAAATGTCCATCAGCAGGTGAAGAAAATACAATGTGTAGCCTAGCCATAGAATGGAATTCTCTGCAGAAATAAAGTCTAAGAAACTTCTGGTACCTATGCCATCATGGAACATCTAAAATAAAATGCTTAGCTGGACACAATTGAATACATACTGAAGCTCTCATGTATATTAAAATTCCAGTAAAAGCAAAACAGATGTGTACTGATAGTGATGGTTGGATTTAAGGATAAAGGACAGAGAATGCCAAATACTAACAGGCAACATTCTGAGTTGATAGAAACGTGCTTTAGGTCAACTGTGGGGTCTTGGCACAAGGATATTCCCAGGTGCTAAAATTCTTTCAGGGTCTATTGATTTTCTTCACCTTTTGAAAGAAACAACTTTTAGGCTCTGTAAAATATCTCTATTGTTTTCTCTTTAGTGGAATCTTACTTCTTATCTTTATTAATTTCTTTCACTTGCTTTTGTTTAATCAGACCTCCGTTCATTATTTCATTATCTCCTCTCCTATCTCTGAGTTTAATAGCTCTTCTTTTTATAGCTTCTTAAGTTGAGAAAATAAGTTCCTTAATATATCATATTTCTTCTTGATCTGATTTGGCTGTGTCCCCACCCAAATCTCATCTTTAATCGTAGCTCCCATAAATCCCACATGCTGTGGGAGGAACCCAGTGGGAGATAATTGAATCATGGGGGTGATTTACCCCATACTGTTCTCATAGTAGTAAATAAGTCTCATGAGATCTGAAGGTTTTAGAAGGGGAAATCCCTTTCACTTGACCCTCATCCTCTCGTCAACCACCACGTAAGATGTGCCTTTCACCTTCTGCCTTGATTGTGAGGCCTCCCCAGCCAAATGGAATTGAGTCCATTAAACCTCTTTTTCTTTATAAATTACCCAGTCTTGGGTATGTCTTTATTAGCAGTGTGAAAACGAATATACTTCTCTTTTATGATGTGTATATGAGGCTATGCAAGTGTATTTGTCATTGCTTTAGGTCTGTCTCACAAACCATCATATACAGGGTTTTATTTACCCCACATCTATCGGAAAAGTTATTCACCATGCATATATCAATAAAATGAAATTTATCTAGAATAACTGAGGGTTACATAAATATATGTAAATAAATATTATATATACACATATTTGTTTAAATCCATAAATGTTTAAATAAAACATTTGTGAAGCACAGATATAAAACATAAATGATTTATTCATATTAATATGGTTATGTATAAATGTATAAATATTTGAATGTATAATTTTTACTAAATATTTTATAAGTACAGGTGCAATAGGAAATAGACACATAGCATATACCTATATATAATAATCCCCATGAGTCAAGGGTGAGACCAGATGGAGATACACACACACACACACACACATACACACATGCCACATACATATTTCCTGTTGTATCTGTATTTATTTGTAAACTATTTGCCCATCTTGACCACTATTCATGAGCATATATATATATGTAACAAATTACCCATATATACTCCATGACCACATCATTCTACACATATTTACCTGAAAGAAATAAAAATATACATCCCAGAGTGGACACACACATGAATTATCATTTCAACTTGTTTCTTATTTGCCCTAAGGCAAAAGCAGCCAAATGCCCTTCAATAGGAAAATACACAACTACAGTGTAGTATTTTTCATAGAATGAAATGCTCTTCAATAATTAAAATGTTTTTCTAAAAAAGGCTAATAAGCACAACAAAGTGAATAAATCTTTGAAACGTTATGTGTAGTAAAAGGGGCTGGAGAAAAAAAAAGCCTAATATAAAATGCTGTTCACCAAAAAATTCAAGACCAAAAAAGCTGATCTAGGATGTTAAATGACAGAACCATGTTTGTCTCTGGGCATAAAAGGGGTTGACCAGAAAGTCATTTTATTGGTGTGGTAGGAATACACTTTTCATGTTTTCTTCTGGTGTGGATAATATATACCTACTTATACATATTTGAGAATATTGATTGAATTGTGATATGGTTTGGCTCTGTGTCCCCACCCAAATCTCTCCTTGAATTGTAGTAATCCACACATGTCAAGGGTGGAACCAGGTGGAGATAATTGAGCTGTGGAGGACAGTTCCCCCATACTGTTCTCACGATAGTGAGTCCTCATGAGATCTGATGGTTTTATAAGGGGCTTTTCCCCCTTTTGTTCAACACTTCTCCTTGCTGCCACCACATGAAGAAGGCCATGTTTGTTTCCTCTTCTGCCATGATTGTAAGCTTCCTGAAGCCCCCAGTCATGCTGAACTGTGAGTCCATTAAGCCTTTTTTCTTTATAAATTATCTAGTCTCAAGTATTTTTTGATAGCAGTATAAAAATGGACTAATACAAATTGTATATTTAAAACAATGACTTTCACTTATGTATGTTTATTTCAACAAAAAATGCACAGTTCTATTTATAGTTCCAAAAAGCATAAGCAAATGCATGCGAAAATTGGTTCAATAATACAGGAAACTGCCAACCAAGCAGAGTTTACACAAACAGAACTTATGAGAGTTTATTCACTTAATCAGAAATATACTGTTTCTAGTTTCACTGTTGGCAATCTTAGGAGCTTCTCTTAATTATTCCAGGACATTCATCTTTTAAATTCATCTTATTCTCGCATAAGTAATATAATGTATAGAATTATTTTGAATTAGAAGGTTTTCTTTGTATAGTAGTAGAAACTTTCGTGTTTCAGTTAGGGTTCCAAATAAATTTAGATCTATTTTCTTTTCTAGAAGGAATCTTTTCTGAAAGACTTCTGTACTTTTCTGTCCCTGGAAACTCCGAATGGATATTTCCCATTAGACACAGATGCTTCTCTTTTCAACACTGTAAACAGAAACAGATTATTGTTCTCAAGTTTGCACCATAGCTCTCATTTTCTTATTTCTCCAAATGTTCCTGACTTAATCCTAAAATTGCAGCATGATAGATTCCCTCTGTCTCATTTCTGGTCCAATTTGATTGAAATATCTATTAAGTTCTTATAAGACCTTCTTTCTGTATTTTAGCTTGTCTGTACAAATATGGCAGTTATTTTTCTTGGTTCTTAATAGAAAGTGGCTGGCCTTACCTCAGGGCTACTGGGAATTTTACTATGATATCAGCATGTCAGTTATCCAAAGTAATGTTTTAAAGATTAAACAGAGCTTATGTCATTTTCCCAAGGTAAATAATGTTGCTTTCTACTGCTTTTTAGGTTTATACTCAAACTTCATCTACATCATAATGACATATATTCTTTAATCCATGTTTCTTTTTTCTGAAGCCAGGTAGTTACATTGTTTATCTGTTGTCTTTCAATTTTTGCAATTACTTAAAAGTAGAAAGAATGAGACATTTAATACATCTCTTTTAATTTTTTTTAAAAAAAAGCTAAGTCTGGTGCAGTGGCCCACACCTGTAATCATGGAAAGGACCTGGTGGGAGGTAATTGAATTCCAGGTGTGGGTTTTTCCTGTGCTGTTCTCATGATAGTAAGTAAGTCTCACGATATCTGATGGTTTTATGAAGGGATGTTTCCCTGCACATGTTCTTTTGTGTGCTGCCATGTAAGATGTGCCTTTGTTCTTCCTTCACCTTCCACCATGATTGTGAGGCCTTCCCAGCCATGTAGTTCTACATTAAACCTAGCTAATTAATAGTACAGTATAGTTCTGTGAGTCCATTAAACCTCTTTCCTTAATAAATTATCCAGTTCTGGCTGTGTTTTTATTAGCAGCATGAGAATGAACTAATACAGACCCTTAGAAAAGTCTCCATACAGGGTGCAATACTCATTGACCATTAACAGTATGAAGCTCAGAGGTTCAAAGTGGCGTATTTGATTAAAGTTTTAAGAGATTGCTTTTGGTGTAGTTATACACTAGGTTCAGTTTTTCTACTACATTTAATATGACACCTACAAAAATACTGAAGATATTAATAGCATACACATCATATTTAGCCTTGAAGTAAGTTCAAAGACTTTCAATTTGTAAAAAATTATTCAATTAACAAACTATTTAAGTAAAAATTTCTGTAATTACTAATACATTCATTAATTGTCTGAATAAGCATTGCAGAAAAATTCTAGGTTAGACTTTTAAACGCATGAGATTGTTTTATGACACTGGTTTGATTTCTTCTGGCACTGGAGCAATGAACATAAGATCTAGATAGAAAGTGTAAGACTATAAATTTGGGTTAACTATTACATTCTGTTCTAATCAATATTGCTCTATTTCATAAAATGAATGTGCATTTAGTTTTTCTCTCTCAAATATCAAGCATCCCAGCATGCCAAAAAATAAATCTAGCTTCAACATTATTTTTTATCCACTTACTGTAGAGCTAATGAAAAAAATGACTACCTTGAGCCACTTTCCATACTAGCATTGAGGAACCCAACAATGAAAAAACCTTGATGTCTACTAAAAAAAAGCAGGAAGGGGAATTAAAACACACATGTCATGGAACCAACTCACGTGCCCATCAAGAGTGGACTGGGTAAAGAAAATGTGGTACATCTACATTATGGAATACTATGCAGCATAAAAAAGAATTCAGCTGTGTCCTTTGCAGCCATAGGATGCATCTGGAGACCATTATCCTAAGTGAATTAAAGCAAGAACAGAAAGCCAAGCACTGTGTGTTCTCACTTATAAGTGAGAGCTGAACATTGGGTGCTCATGGACACAAAGATAGAAACAACAAACAGTGGAGACCTCAAAAGTGGGGAGGGAGGGAGACTAGCATTGAAAAACTTCCTATATTAATCTATTTTCTGCTGATAAAGACATACCCAAGACTGGGAAATTTACAAAAGAAAGAGGTTTATTGGACTCACAGTTCCACATGGTTGGGGAGGCCTCACAATCATGGTGGAAAGTGAAAGGCACATCTCACATGGCTGTAGACGAGAGAGAAGAGAGCATGGACAGGGAGACTTCTATTTTTAAAACCATCTAAAAATCAAAAGTGTTGTAGAATTATAGTTTTGTAACATGAAATTAAATTAAAATGCTACAATGATAGGCAATTTTGCCAGCAGAACAAAAATGGTCTTCCTGCATACTAGTTCTTTTCTGGTATTAATTAAGAGGAGGAGTTAAGCCATTATATAGTGGAGGGTAGAAGACTTATTTTTTGGCATTAGGGACAGCATGGGGGCTCAGGACCACAAAATTCTGTAACAGGAGAAAGCAAGTTCTTTAAGGGTTTTTTTCTAGTTAATGGCTTTCCATCTGTGGTTTGATCTGTCTCTTAAAAACTTTTTCCCCTTTTCCACTTTCTCTTCACTCTCACTGCCTGCTAAGGAGTTTCCACTTAAATTATACATTCTCTGCACCTCCAATGAGAAGAGTCTGTGAATTACAACATCTTTGAATTCAAAGTCTCCATCTTTATCAAATCAATAGCCTCTTACCTTGTGTCTGCAACATCCAGCCCAGGATCTGGTCAAAGGAGACACATTGCTAACATACAAATATGTTTTTGAACTATTTTTTAAAAATTCATTGACAAGACAAACAAAAAGCACTTAAAAAAACCTCTTGAGCCTATCTACAAATTGATTTTGGCAAAGAGCTGAAAGTCAGTGCAGATCTTATGATGAATGGCCAAGGATAGAGAATGGCTGTTCTCATTCGCTGACTTTGTGTGTAATAAGATAAAACCATTTGACTAAAGCGCCAAGTCAGACTCCCATTTGCATGTGTGGTATTATCATGGAAGGGTAGTGCAAATGAAGATGTGGGCACAATGGTCCTGTTGCAAGGCACCCTTGCCAGCCAAGCTGGCCTCTCAGTCAGCTGTAAAAAAACATCTGATAATTTAAAGGATGAAAAGTCCCTTGTAACTTAAATAAAGTCCCATGGTGAGGGGACAAGGTAATATAAATATATTATTGTGTATATTTATATGTAATATATATTATAACATATATCAAATATGTGTATTTATATATTTTATAAATATATCATATATTTAATATATTTATATAAATATATAAATTATATTTATATGTATATATTTTATAAATTATATATTTATATAATATACTTATAACTTGTTATATATTATATTATATATAATCTTTTATATATATTTTTATATAATTGCATATAAATTATTTATATATATTTATATATATTATATATAAAAAAATATATATTTATATAAATATATAAATATTTATATATAATTGTATATATATTTATATATATATTTATATATAATTATATATATAATTATATATAAATGTATGTGATATATTTTTATAAGATATGTTCTGATATATTCGTGTAAATATATCATATTTATATAAAATACATATTAAATAATATGTTATATTATATATAAAATATATATGTGTATAAAATATATATTATATATCACATATATTTTATGTATATCTTATTTATTTCATGTTTATGTTTATATATTTTATGTATCTTTATATTTGATTTACATTATATTTTTTGTATACATTTTCTAAATTATATATTTGTATGTCATACATATTTTATATATCATACATATTTTATATATATTCTCTATATGTGAATTTATAGTTTCTATATAAAAATATATACAGAATCTATATATTTACATACAAAATAGTTATATAATATATAAGTATATATTATATAAATGTAAAATAATATAAATGGTTATATAAATGTCATATATTTGTATACAGAATCTATATACTTATATGTAAACTAATATATAGAATATATAGATTCATATATATATAGAGTATATATGTATATATGCATACACACACATAAAATCATTCTGCTCACTTATTGGGTCATTTTTATAAAGTTCAAGATATATTTTTCTACCATGAAGTCACAAGTCTATTCAGGTTGGTTTCTTTAGAAGTCAAAAAGATTTTCATTAGTAAGTAAGTCTCTGATCCATTTAGACTTAATTTTGTCTCTTTTTCTGCTTCTCATGGTGAAGAAAATAAAAATATTTGGCCCCAATATATGGCTCCCTTAGTATAATGAGTACTTTGAATTAAAAACCTGTGGAGACCAAGGATCACTGGAACAGAATTTCCCCTATCTATATAAGGACAGGACTGACCTACCAAGAGCAACAGTTATTCTTATTTCTCTCTTTTCATTTCATTATCTACTACCAAAAATATAATCACACAAGAACAGACCCTTTTACAAGATAATGACTGTCTCTAAGGATCATTTAAATTAAAACGAACAAACAAACCCCTATTTACAAGTTAATCTCTGTGTCCAGATCCATTCATTCTCCCTACTAATCATTTACTGCCCCTCGATAGAGTTTCTTCTCTCCTTCTCCCATCACCTGTTGTAACTTCAGGATGATATTTAAGCTTCTGGACTTGATTGGAAAGTTGGATCTTCATTCTGAAGGCTCCTGCGTATAAACAAATTTGTATGCCTCGTTTTCTGTTAATCAGTCTTCCACATGCCAATGATTTTCTGTGAATCTTCAGCTGGTTCAGGGAACCAGAGCTTTTCAGTCCTACAATGAATAGCTGTATGCCTAGCTATGCAGAAACATTCCACTCTCTCCCCACTGAATTCTGAAAATTCCTCTGTTAATGCCTTACTTTTGCCTTTAAGTGAACTAACTGCTGGGCTCTCTCAGTTCCAAACTGAGTTAGTGGTCTATCCCTGCGTAAGCACCATATTATTTCAATTGATAGAACTCTTGGATAAAACTTTCCTTGTCCAGAATTGCTGTTTCTTCACATTTTCCACAGTTCGCATTGCTCCTTACAATTTCAAATGCTTTTAAGAATCTTGTTTTTATTTTCTTTCAAAACCGTTCTTAGAGTATCATTGATGTAAGTTTACTTGGGAGACTATTATGGAAAGAATTTCCATCTTTATTGGATCTTTTCATCTATGAACACTGAATACATCCCCATTTACTCAAATGCACTTTTCAATCATTTTAAGCATATAATTTTAATAATTTTTTGATAAGAGATTTGGATATGTTAGATCTGTATCTAAGTACCCCATAAATTTTTGGTGCTATTGTAAATGTATTGCTGTCTTCTTTCATACTAAATCACCGATAAGTAATAAGAACACTTAAGTTTTTATGCTTGTTGAATACATCTATGCCAAGACACAGGCAAGAAAGGGAACAGTGTCAACTCTGGAGAAATAAGAAAGGCTTATAGATGTCTTCTAGCCCTGAGTTAGTTCCTGGGTTGAGATCACAAAATTAGTTGAGCCAATTTCTTGGCATGGGTTACCAGTCTAGGTGGTACCAGCTGGTCCATCAGGAGGCAGGGTCTGAAAAATAACCTCAAACACAAATCTTACATTTTTCAGTAGTACTGTTATCTATAGGAGAAATTGGAGAGGTCAACGGTGATTTCAAGAGTTGGCAAGTTCCAACAATTCACAATAATTTTAATTCCACTGGCTCATAGCATGTGGTGAGAATACATAACCATATGAGGTTGAAGAGGTAGATAGGGACTAGGTCGTGAGGGTCATTTTCAATGACCGCAGGCTATGTTATCTGGGACTATTCCATCCAGAATGGTAGCCACCAACCGTATGGGGCTATTCAACACATTTGTGCTCTAAATGGAAAATACACCCGGGATTTCAAAGATTTGGTATGAAAATATAAACTATTTTATTAATAATGATTATATTAATGACATGTCAAACTTTGAATATGTTAGGTTAAATAATATACATTTTAAAGTTAGTTTTTCCTATCTCTTTTCACATACTTTAACGTCACTGCCAGAAAATTTAAGTGACTGTGGGTGCCTCTTATTCTATTTCCAATTCACTGCACTGATCTAGAAAAATGCTTTTCCCATCAAAGGCCTCATCGCACTATGGATGAAACAAGAAGGCTCTGAGATGATGAGAATGTGGAGCAGAAGTGATGAAAACACAGATCTTCCCCTCACCTGACCTTCCCCAGAGTAGCCTCATATCATCTATTTCAGACACTGATATCTCAAGAAAGAATGCCTCTATTTTAAAATGGCTAGAAACCACTGCCTTTAAAAGAAGCAGAACATTGGGGAGTCAAAGGATCGAGCTTGTCTTGTCAACATCATCAGCCTCAATTTGGAGGCTGTTAGAAGAAAGGAAAAAACTACTTCAGGCAATAGACTATGTCAACTCCATGGGCATGGGTATATCAATAATGAAGGGGAGAGAGAGATTTCGCTGGTAAAATGGATTTGAGGAAGATATTGGCATTAAAGGCAGCAAGATAGGGCAAGCAATCTCCAAACTCCGGCTCATTTCAATGTGCAGGAGTCAAGAGGATCTTCATGAGATCCACAGGAAGATCTGTTCAGCAGGTGGGGACATGCAAGAGAGAACTGAATAACTGAAAAAGACTGGATTGCTGTTTTCATAGGTGAACAATTCTAAATGGAAGGAGGATAGGGCTGCTTGTGGCTATTTATGGGGGGGGACTTGGTATCAACATGAGGAAGGAACTGTGAATATTCAGGCTTTTCATCAACCAAAACTTTAGGTCGCCAAACAGTGAGCTTCATATGGTAGTGACATCTTTGCTTCTTGATTCTGGGTCATAACCTACCCACAAAACAATGGGAGATGTATTTTATTTCTTTTTATTTTATATTTGAGACAGGGTCTGACTTTGAGACCAGGTCACCCAGGCCTGAGTGCAGTGGTATGATTATGGCTCACTGCAGCCTCAACCTCCCAGGCTCAAGTAATCCTCCCGCCTCAGTCTCCCAAGTAGCTGGGACCACAGGCATAAACCACCACACCCGTGCCACCACACAGGTTAATTATATATATAGTAGATACAGGGTCTTGCTATGTTGCCCAGACTGGTCTCTTGCACTAAAGCAATCCTCCCACCTCAACGTCCCAAAGTTCTGAAATTATAGCCCTGATCCATTGCACCTGGCCATTTTTATTTCTTTTTAATGTGCAGATTGAATAAATAAACTACAAAGCATTTACAGTTCTATAACCATGACAGGCTAGAATTTCAGTGAACCTTACCAGGAAGAAATCATTTGGAGAAAAAAATGTATGCTAGAATCTGGTTTCCCTCCTGCCACATGTAGAATTTAGGACAGAAAAATATTTATTAATAGGCATTATGTAGATAGGATTTATGAACAGTAATGGTGTTTTTTTCAAGGAAATTTTGCTGGGGAATATTTGGATCTCGGAGACCTAGAAGAAACACAAAATATCTGATGTCAAATAATAGAATTATAGAGGAAATAAATAAGACTTTTATTTCTGAATAATTATGTGTTTTGAGTTCCCTTAAGGCTTCCTTCTTAGGACAGCGTTTCTTGTAAAACTGCATGGGTTGCTTTTTCACTTAAGCTGCAATTCTTGTTTTTAAACTCTTGAACATCCCACTTAATCTTTTCTCAGTAGGAAAGGTTTTGCTTCCTTTTAAAAAGAGGTGGATTTTTCTTTCATCTTTAAATGTTTGTTCAACTGCAAATAGCTTAGAATTAAATGTATTTAATTACTCCTATATTTCTGTATTCCCAATTGCGTTTTAAATTATTTTTCTTTCATATATGAGGCTGACGTTAATGTTTAAATAAAGATCTAAAATATAAAACCAAGTGACTAGTAGATAGCCTAGTGACTCTTAATTCCAAAATTAGGTCCTTATATTTCATTTACTGGCATCAATCCAACACAAGGATTATGCTTCTAGTTTGTTTCTATTTATCTGTTTATCTGTTTATCTCAGACCAGCCATAACTCAGACTGGATTTCTTGTAGCAGGCAGAGATGCGTTCATCAATCATGACATTACTCAATGCCTTCAGAAATTTCTTTGGTGGAGGAACTGTATTTTTAGCTCCCTGATTTGTTTTGTACTCACTTGCTACATCTTGCATATTTCTTGTTTTACGAGCCTCATCAACTCAAGGTAGAATTCAGAAAATTCAAATTTGCAGCTTCCTGGGACCCAAAACTGTGATTCAGGCTCCTCCAATCCTAGGCATTGTTATGGGTGTTGCCGGCAGCTGGAGTTTCCAGGTTTCCATGGTCAGGCTATGCTGGGAGCAGGTCACAGCCTTGACTTAGAGTTGCCTCATGGTGTGGCTTTGCAGATGGCAAAAACTCCCCAAGTGGCCTGTGAACCAGCTGCAAAATTGGCAACGTCTCCATCAGACCAGTTCATGAGCTTTATTTTAGACATTGTTCCTGGAAGACTTCCCTGTAGCTTGCTTCTTTAGCCCTTCCTAACAATTTCGGCATCTACGCAATATCTTTTCATAAACCTTTTTCTGCTTAATCAACTGCAGCCAGCTTCAGATGGCTGCGCTTCAGAACTCTGGCTAGCAGAAATCCAGGCACACCCTTGGCCAGAGGCTCCCTCAGAGATGTGAAGTATTAGGCAAGGTCACCTCCAAAACAAATTAACAAACAGGTAATGGGAACCTCTATGTCTTTTCTTCTCAGTTTTTTTCAACTCTGATGAAGAAGCCAATTTATTTATTTTATTTTTTGAGTCAGAGTCTTACTCTGTCACCCAGGCTGGAGTGCAGTGGCATGATCACGGCTCAGTGTAGCCTCTGCCTCCCAGGCTCAAGTGATCCTTTTGCCTCAGCCTCCTGAGTAGCTGGGACCACAGATGTGCACCATCATGCCCAGCTAATTTTTGTATTTTTAGTAGAGGGGGAGGGTCTCACTATGTTGCCCAGGTTGGTCTCGAGCTCCTGGGCTCAAAGGATCCTCCTCCTCAGCCTCCCAAGTAGCTGGGACCACAGATGTGCACCACCACACCAGTTAATTTTTTGTTTCTTAGTTTTTTGTAAAGATAAGGTTTCACCAGGTTTCCCAAACTGGGAACAAGCCGATTTTTTGTAGCACAGAAAATATGATTCTATAGTTACCTGTCCTGCATATTGGCATGCTACCTGCTTTAGACCTCATAATCCACAAGCATGAATAAATGCTATTTTGGGCTACCTCGCCAATATTGAACCTTCCAAAAGGACTTTACACTGCAGTCATGTTTGTTTTCTGCATTAGATTGTAGGTTATTGCGAATGAGGGCAGCTTCCTTTTTCATGTATATATATGACAATGTGTGTACATATGTGTGTATACGTTTGTGTGTGTGTGTGTGTGTGTGTGTATGGGGTGGGGGGTTGAGACAGAAGCTTGCTCGGTCACCTAGACTGGAGTGCAGTGGCATGATCATAGCTCACTGCAGCCTCAGCCTCCTGGACTCAAGCAGTCCTCGCACCTCAGCCTCCTGAGTAGCTGGGACCATAGGCACACACCACCATGTCCAGCTAATATACATATACATATATTTCTTTTTTTTTTTCTTTACAGATGGGGTCTTTTTGTGTTGCCCCAGGCTGGTCGCAAATTCGTGGGATCAAGCAATCCTCCCACCTTTACCTCCCAAAGTGTTAGGGTTGCAGGTGTGAGCCACTACACCAATACTACATTTTAAATTTAGCAACATTGAGTCTATCTCTTTGGCACAGATACATATTCAATGCATTTTTGAGGGAAGAATGAAAGTAGCAGAGTTGAAGTTCAGAAAAGGAAGAGGCTGGGCACAGTGGCTCAGGCCTCTAATACCAGCACTTTGGGAGGCTAAGGCAGGAGGACTGCCTGATGTCAGGAGTTCGAAACTAACCTGGCCAATATGGTGAAACCCATCTCTATTAAACATACAAAAATTAGCTAGGCGTAGTGGTGCACAACTATTGTTCCAGCTGCTTAGGAGGCTGCAGCAGGAGGCAGGAGAATGGCTTGAACCCAGGAGGCAGAGGTTGCAGTGAACCGAGATCACACCACTGCACTCCAGCCTGGATCACAGAGTGAGACTCTGTCTCAAAAAAAAGGAGGGGAAAGGGAATGTGAATAGTGACAGTAACAACAAAATGATCATTTTACCTTAGCCCATTGATACTTTGAGCTATAGTTCACCCACATTTAGGGAAAACTAACTCACTTATGCTTGTCAACCTGCAGAGGCAATGTTTCAGCTGTGAGCCAAAGCTGAGGAGACAAAATGGTAGAATTCTCTTTATGTTTTTCTGCCCAGCAAGTGCAAACAGAATTGGTCTCCAAGCATGCATGCACATTGATGTGCACGTGCACACACACACACACACACACACAAGCAGAATGGAAAACAGCCCTTCCTGATACAGAGACCCTATGTAGAGCTCTACTCTAAAACATCTGTGAGAAAATCTTTAGTAAATGCTCCCCCCTTATTCTGTACCACAATACGTGTTTACAATTACTGTTTATAATGGATCAACTATTATACTCTGCCACTCCTATTTATAAACGTCTCAAAGACACTAACAATCTATCATGCTTCATGGACTCTCATGCACTTAATGCTGTAAGTCTCCCTCCTGAACTAATAATAATAATGATATTAAATTATATGAGCCAGAGAGAGAGTCTGGCTCTATCACCCAGGCTGGAGTGCAGTGGCATGATCTCGGCTCACTGCAACCTCTGCCTCCTGTGTTCAAGCCATTCTCCTGCCTCAGTATCCCAAGTAGCTGGGACTACAGGTGTGTGCCAGCACAACCAGCTAATCTTTTGTATTTTGTTTTTAAGACGGAGTCTTGCTCTTTCACCAGGCTGGAGTGCAGTGGCACGATCTCGGCTCACTGCAACCTCCGTCTCCCAGATTCAAGCGTTTCCTTTGCCTCAGCCTCCTGAGTAGCTAGGACTACAGGTGGGTGCCACCATACCAGGCTAATTTTTTGTATTTTAGTAGACATGGGATTTCACCATGGCCAGGATGGTCTTGATCTCCTGACCTCATGATCTACCCTCCTCGGTCTCCCAAAGTGCTGAGATTACAGGTGTGAGCCACAGCGCCTGGCCAATCTTTTGTATTTTTAGTAGAGACAGGGTTTCACCAAGTTGGCCAGGTTGGTCTCCAACTCCTAACATCAGGTGATTCACCCACCTCAATTACCCAAAGTGCTGAGATTACAGGTGTGAGCCACCATGCCTGGCCCACATCCTGAAATTATTTAATGATTTGTGGATGATGAAGAAATTAACTGCCTGGAATAGTTGTGCTGTTCTAATTTTAAAAGAGAGGAGTCCTGATTCGGAGTGAATTTAAGAAGGCCGGTAGTCTCTACATCACATTTTTAATGTAAATGCCAATGGCGGTTTAGCTCTTTGAAATGTACTTTCAAGTGTTATTACTTGGATTCTGTTGTTGTGTTTTTCATAGGACAAATTCTTAAATTCATTTTATTCTTTATTTATTATTATTATTATTATTAGTTTTTGAGACTCAGTCTGTCACCCAGGCTGGAGTGCAGTGGTGTGATACTTGCTTACTGCAGCCTCAGCCTCCTGGGCTCAAGTGATCCTCCCACCTCAGCCCCCAAAGTAGCTGGGTCTCCATGCATGCACCACCATGTCTAGCTAATTTTTTTTGTTTTTAGAAGAGACGGGGTTTTCACCATATTGCCCAGGTTGATATGAAATTTCTAGGCTGAAGTGATCCTCCCGCCTTGGCCTTCCAAAGTGCTGGGATTACAGGCATGAGCCACTACACTGGCTTCGGATTTTTTTTAAAAGCAAAACCAAAAGAGAAGCTGGCTATGTGGAAGAATTATATGCAACATATAAGAAACTAAAGTGGGGCTTGGTGGTGAATCTAACTACTTACCACAGTTTGGAGTTGGCTGTAGACAAATTTGTGTCTAAGAAGGAAAGCAGGTTCCTTCTTAGATCTCTTAGATCACCGACCGGGTAACAAGACAGTGGTAGGATGAACTCCTATTAACTTTCTCATCAGAACCTTATTGCACAGTTTATAAGCAAACTAAATGTAGAGAAAAAAAATCAATCTAGATATATTTGAAATGCAAGGGGAGTAGTGTGCCATTATGAGCTCTGAAATACAAGGGGTTTTGCCTGTGCCCTAAAGACTTGCTCCACTGATCTTTTAATGCAGAGCCTGCTTCTACTCATACATGTCCAGGAATCTCAATTCAGTTAATTCAAACATTTTGCAGTGTTGGTGCAATGAATATGCTTACTTCTCATTCATTCAGCCTTCCTCTTGTATTTCAAGATCTTTTCTTCCTGTGTCGTGTCTTCATTGAATTCATCCTGTGATAACTCTACTAATACTCTCTGTAAACTAAAAATAAAATTCTAAGTGCTACAACTGACTGAACGGACCCCTCTTGGCCAAGGGGACCTAGGAAGAGAGGTCAGACACACCTCCGTTTATATCCCATCTCCTTTGCAGTTTAGACATAAAAACTGACAAGCATTGATGTCGAAATAGAGACCATAAGACTGGCATAATTGTTCTTTGAGGCAATAAAACATCAAATTATAAAAAGAACCTAAGTCCACATGAGGGGAGGGTTAAGTCACACACCCCTACAGGTCTCTCTGACCTGTTATACTGGTTAACAAACTTCCTTACCTTAACTTAAACATTCTTTTCTGCTGACTTCAAGTTTTTAGGCAAAATTTCCTTCCTTCCTTTCTTTTGTCCAAGCCTGTTTCAAGACATCCTGCCTTTTGGGGCTAAGCCATTGTGTACCTTCCATATATTGCTTGATGACTTTGACTATAACTTCTGCTTCTTTAAAATGCATAAAACAGACTTGTGATCTACCAACTTCAGGACCCCTTGCTCAAGGTTTCTTGCATTTGGGTTGTCTCCAGGCAGTTGTCACTCATATTGGCTCAGAATAAACCTCATTTTTCCCTCCCTCCCTTCCTTCCTTACTTCTTTCCTTCCTCTTTCTTTCTTTCTCTTTCTTTCTTTTTTCTTTTTCTTTCTTTCTTTCTTTCCTCTCTCCTTCCTTCCTCCCTTCCTCCCTCCCTTCCTTCCTCCCTTCTTTCCTTCCTTCCTTCTATTCTTCCTTTCTTCAACAAAGATTCATTGCTCAAGTTATTTCAGCTAATCAAGAACATTATTTTCCTCCACTTGCACTCTATCTCTAAAACTACATATTTAGATTATATTCAATGCACTTCCAAGTCATTTATCTCTCCTCCTTTAACTATAGACTATTCAGTGTCCTACCAGTCACTAGTTCAACTTTGTAGCTGTGCTCATGGCCAGGAAACAGACTAGCCAGCAGGTCCTGGAGTGACTGCTTTAAAAAATAGGGTGCAGCTAGACATGGTGGCTCATGCCTGTAATCCCAGCAGTTTGGGAGGCCAAAGCAGGTGGATCACTTCAGCTCAGGAGTTTGAGACCAGCCTGGCAACATGGCAAAACCTCATCTCTATAAACAATATAAAAATGAGCTAGGCATGGTGGCATGCACCTGTGGTCTCAGCTACTTGGGAGGCTGAGGTGAGAGGATCACTTAAGCCCGGGTGGTTGAGGCTACAGTGAGTCAAGATGGTGCCACTGCACTATAGCCTGAGCAACAGAGCCAGATCCTATCTCAAAAAAAAAAAAAAAAGGATGAAGCTGGAGAATACAGTCAATGACAGTTGCCTGTATATACCCAAAAGTAAAATCAAGGAATAAGCAAAATCTCAAAGGCACAGTTTTGAATTTAAACAAGAAATCCAAGAGAAAGTATACAATAAAACAACTGTAGACAACCAACAGAATATCAGAAAATTTTATTTTATAACAGCTGTTTCATTTTAAATATGCTTGGTGGTGAAAAGTAAGAATAATAAGTTGATGTATGGCAGAATCATTTTATCTTTCTATCTAGGCTTATGTTTCTTGTAAACCAGAGTGTAGGTTTTAATCAGGATAAAACATGCCCTATTGGATTTGTACATTTGTCTCTGATAATTAAATATATCTGTATTTCCAAAAGTGTTCCAGATTGTGTTTTGATGTTTGTGTTATTTTAAGATGAATGCTTGGTATAAACAAGCTAAGGAAAATTGTATGGATATGTTAAAGTTAATAATACTTTATATTTTGGATTTATCCTTTACATTGATGCAGAGTTCAGACATTTGGTCATTTTCTTTTCTTTTCTTTCTTTTTTTTTGCTTTTTGTTTTTTGTTTTTTGAGACAGAGTCTCACTCTGTTGCTCGGGCTGGAGTGCCGTGATGCAATCCGCCTCCCAGATTCAAGTGATTCTCCTGCCTTAGTCTCCCTAGTAGCTGGAATTATAGGCATGCACCACCACGACTGACTAATTTTTGTATTTTTAGTAGAGACAGGGTTTCACTATGTTGGCCACGCTGGTGTTGAACTCCTGACCTCAGGTGATCTGCCCATCTTGGTCTCCCAAAGTGCCAGGATTACAGGGGTGAACCACCTCACCCAGCCTGGTCATTTCCTAAGGGCTAAATTTAATATTATCTATATACAATTCTTAAAGTAATTAATTATTTTCTAATATTTAAAATGGTGTATGGGGCCTTGTGTGGTGGCTCAGGCCTATAATCCCAGCACTTTGGTAGGCCAAGGGAAGAAGATTGGTTGAGCCCAAGACTTTGAGATCGGCCTGGGCAACATAGGGAGAGCCTATTTCTACAAACAAAAAATATGGTGTATTTTTTGGGTATGGTGGATCACGCCTGTGTTCCCAGCTACTCAGGAGGCTGATGTAGCAGGATGGCTTGGGTCCAGGATGTTGAGACTGCAGTGAGCTGTGATTGTGCCATGTCTCAAAAAATAAAATAAAAAAATAAAAAATAAAATGGTGTATGATTTATACTGATGTGGTATTTACTCTATCAGGAGATAGAGCTTATTTTGGGGAACCAAATAATATTAAAATCAAACACACCCTGATGAGTTTATTTATTGAGTTCTTACTATGTTTATATCAATAGTATTACTACTAATTTTCCCATTTCATAGTGAATACAATGTTATGAAGTTAAACCACAGTTATTATTAAAATAGACAATTTCTTTATTTCTTATTGTGGACATGTTGAGGCTTTCTAATGCTTTAAATGTAGCAGTGATATGTGGTATATATTTATGATTGCATTTAATTTAAAAAGGAAATGTATTTTCTGAAAAGGAAAAGTATAACAAAACACTCCCCTTTCTTTATAAGATGGCATAGGTGCTGTGATTTTATCACTTGTCTATTTTTCAAAAGTAAAATGAATTTGACTTTTCTCATTTCAGTCTAACAAGGTGTTAGAGGATCTACCCAATTATTTTAAAAAGCAAGTAAAACAGACAACAATGGCTTACTTTAAAAACATACAGCATTTTGTTGAATGTAGAGCAGTTATTCACTTCCTTGAGCTGTTTAACTTTTGTCTAATTGTATACCCTCACTCAGAAGTATATCTTTTTGTATTAGCTCCACAAGGCTTTTCTTTTCTTTCTTTTTTTACTTTTTATTTTTATTTTTTTATTTTTTTGAGACAGAGTCTCACTCTGTCCCCTAGGCTGGACTGCAGTGGCACCATCTCAGTTCACTGCAACCTCCACCTCCTGGATTCAAGCGATTCGCCTGCCTCAGGCTCCTGAGTAGCTGGAATTACAGGTGCGCACCACCACGCCTGGCAAATTTTTGTATTTTTAGTAGAGATGGGGTTTCACCATGTTGTTCAGGCTGGTCTTGAACTCAAGTAATCCACCTACCTTGGCCACCCAAAGTGCCAGGATTACAGGCTTGAGCCACCGTGTCAGGTGGCTTTTCCTTAATTTCTTATTTTATATTACTATCCCCTTTAATAACTTAAAATATAATTTTTCATGTTCTTTTATTTATATAACCCAATTGAACTAATTCACATAGAGATGATACTCACCATCAACATGTTTGCTTGGCATGTATTTCACTTTAGTCATAACTATGATTGCTGGAAAATACGTCAGGGTCTAGTCAGGAAAATAAGTTAGAGAATTTACTTAAAATAAAATGGAAAATGTAAGAGAAGGCAAAAGGAGACAACTGAGTGGACTAAGCAGTAGTGATGTTGAAAACCAGCCTCCAGCCCCTACACCTAGGGCAGGAAAGAAGTTGATTTTATAAAATGTAGCAGTTTGTGTCACTTCCTATTGTATAATCATATGACAATAACATTGATCCGATTAGAGTATCGTTATAGCATGTCCTTTATGTGGTAGCAAATGCCCTCTATCATGTATTATTTCTCTCAATGAGCTCCTAACTGTACTTGTATAATACATCTTCCTATATGAACCATAAGATCATTTTCTACAATGCAAAAGATAAAATACCTTGTTATGATTCAAAATTGGATGACAATCGGTTCGTACATCAATTTTGGTGGAATTTGGCATTTTCATGATACATAATTTAAGCATTTGAGGATATAACATGTACTTCCATTTGTTTGGGTATTCTGTGTTTCAGTTTAATTTAATATTTCTTCCCAGTGCCTCTCTTATTAAATGCATTCCTAAGTTTTTAAAATAATGATTGGATTTTCAATAGCATGTTCCTATATTGCTTTCTAGGTTCCTCTTTCAGGATATAAAAAAAAAACTAATACTTTTTGTTTATTTACTTTGTATTCAACAATTTTACCAAATTACCTTATTTTTCTAATAGGTTTTTAATAGATTTTCTCAGGTAAACATTCATGCTATTAGCAAAAGTCCTCTCATTTTATCTGTTATTTTCAAATAGTTATAACAAATTTTCATTTACTCATTTTACTACATTTTCCACAATCTTCCAGAAGTCGTTGGATAATAATAGAAATAAAAGGCATTCCCATGTGCTTTCTGATTTTTCTTGAAATTACTTTAGCATTTTGCTTTTTAGGCTGTAGTTGGCATTCATTTTAGAAGAGTGCTTTTTGTTTTGCTTTGTTTTGTTTGAAACTGGTTCTTGCTCTGTTGTCCAGGCTGGAGTGCAGTGGTGCAATCCTAGCTCACAGCAGGCTCAACATCCTGGGTTCAAGGAATTCTCTTGCCTCAGCCTCCTGAGTAGCTGGGACTACAGGCGTACACCACCATACCCAGCTAATTTGGTTTATTTTTTGTAAAGATGGGATATTGCCATATTGCCCAAGCTGCTTTCAAACGCTTGAGTTCAAGAAATCCTCCAAATTGGGTCTCCCAAAGAGCTGGGATTACAGACAAATCATGCACCTAGCTGGAGTGCTTTTGTTATCCATGTGTTTGTGAAAATGTCTTATCCTTTTCTTCTTACCATTTTAGATTCAGTTTCATAATTTTTCCATGCCTATTGATGGAATCACACACTTACCCTTTCATTTGTAGAACTGATTACATTGGCAGACTTTCTAACACAGTGCATTTTTCTAATGCATTGTCATCTTTGTAGCTACTCTTCTTAACCACGGGGAGTATCATTCCTTGCTATGCTACTGGATTTTAAACAAATTTTAAAGGTACTGATACCATTAGGAAGATTGAATTATATTTTTCTATGCTATAATAATTATTTTAGTAACAAAAATGAATATATGCTTTATGTAGAAAGTACCTTATTTCATGTGTTAACTCACTTAATCCAAAAAGTAGTCATCTAGCCTAGGCAATTTAGCAAAACTTTGTCTTTACAAAAAAAAAAAAAGTAGAAAAATTAGCTAGGTATGGTAGTGCACAACTGTAGTCCCTGGTCCTTGGGATGCTGAGGGAGGTGATTTGCTTGAGCTCAGAAGGTGAAGACTACAGTTCATGGGCCAGGTGCAATGACTCACACCTGTTATCCCAGCACTCAGGGGGCTGAGACAGGCAGATTTCTTGAAGCCAGGAGTTCAAGACTAGCCTGGCCAACATGGTGAAACCATGTCTCTATTAAAAATACAAAAATGAGTCAGGCATGGTGGTGGGTGCCTGTAATTCCAGCTACTCAGGAGGCTGAGGCAGGAGAATTGCTTGAACTCAGTAGGCAAAGATTGCAATGAGCTGCGATCATGCCACTGCACCACAGACTGGACAATGGAGCTAGACTTCATCAAAAACAAAAAAATAATGGCTGCAGTCCATGATCCAACCAGGGCACTCCAGCCTGAGCAACAGAGTAAGACCCTGTCTCTAAAACAAACAAACAAAAAAAGCAGTCACAGGATGGTAGGTTTACATCTCATTCTGTGGAGTGGTAAAACCTCCCTGGATGTCTAAGTGCTTCTGTGAGAAACCCTAACCTTCCTTCTGAGAATGTTTGCATTCATTTCTCTTTGAAGCATCTCCTCATACCGTGAAAACTGGATAAGTAGCCATATGTCTAGTTAATTGCTCTTATTGGAAAGAGTAATAAAACTTCTTATCTCCCCAAAGCCAAATGCTTATAGCTCTGACTTATCCTTAGGTTAAGCCCCTAGACAATTATTGGACTGCAGCAAGTATCCAAGTAGGTATTTACATTTCAAGGAGGAATTCACCCAGATCTTGGCACCATCTCTAGGTGACAAAAGACACAGGGTCCTTCAGCTCCTGGAGAGGTTTTATTTTATATTCCAAAGCACTGGAGAAAGGAGGTGATCATTTCAGCAGGAAAGGTACATCTCCTTCCTTTTCTTTTATAAACAGACAAAATTTTTTTTTTTCTTGATCTCTCAATCTAAGAAGTGTGTTAGGCTGCTTGCTTAAGACAATTGACCTGGTTTTCATTATATTTACTCAGGCTAAAAACTAGGGCAGAGGGCAAGAACATACTTCTTATTTGTTGTGTGGTTTTTAATAAAAAAAAAAATTTTGTCTCTGAACCAGAACACCTTGTGTGCACATTCAGGCTAAAATTCATAAAGATAAATATTGAAAGCCTAATACATCCCCTTTCTTGTTAACCAATGAAGATGCTGAAATTCATGCTTATAGGTGCAAAGCTAGCTGGGAAGTACAACTTATATTTGTCATATTTCTATACTGTCCTTTTCAGAGGCATTTGAACCAGAGCAACTCCATCTTGAATAGGGGCTGCATAAAATGAGGCTGAGACCTGCTGGGCTGCATTCCCTGGAGGTTAGGCATGCTAAGTCATAGTATGAGAGAGGAGGTTGGCAGAACTGGCATCACAGGTCACAAAGACCTTGCTGATAAAGCAGAATATGATAAAGAAGCTGGCCAAAACTGGCCAAATCCAAGATGGCGACCTCTGGTCTTCTTCTCTGTTCGTATGCCAATTATGATGCATTTGCTGCTAAAACACACTCCCACAAGTGCCATGCCATGACAGTTTACAAATGCCATGGTAACGTCCAGAACTTACCCTATATGGTCTGTAAATGGGAAGAACCCTCGGTTCCAGGAATTGCCCACCCCTTTCCCAGAAAACTCATGAATAGTCCACTCCTTATTTAGCATATAATCAAGAAATAACTATAATTATACTCAGTCAGTAGCCCATACCACTGCTCTGCCTATGGAGTAGCCATTCTTTATTCCTTTGCTTTCTTAATAAACTTGCTTTCATTTTACTCTGTGGACTCACCCTGAGTTCTTTCTTTTTTGAGGTCCAAAAACCCTCTCTTGGAGTCTGGTTCAGGATCCTTTTCTGGTAACATTGTCATCAAATAAATTAGTGGGCTCTGCATTATTTTCTGTGGAATGAAAGAGTTTAACATCAGGATTATTATTTTTTATTTCAATATGAGCTGCAAAACCACCTATTCCTATTGTGTATTTTAATGGTAGATCTTTAATGGGCTTGACGTTTACTTCCATGAAAACCAGCCAATTTCAGGTTTCTCAATTTTCTTCCATCAAATTTGGTAATTTTTCTTTCCCACAAAATCATCTGCTTCTTCTGTGTTTTCAAATTAAATGTTATAGATTTTTGTGTAGTTTTTTATTGTTAATATCTTTCTTTAAATTCCTCTCTGTCTGTTTTAAGCCCCTTTTTTATAATGTAATCTTGCTGTTTGTTTCTTTACAATCCATCAGACTTGCAGAGGCTTTATCTATTTTATTTCATTATATAATTTTAAGAAATTATCTTGGATGATAGGTAAAATTTTTATTTCCCATTTCATTAATTTCAGCTTTAAGCTTTATTAGCATTTTTCTATGTAATTTCATCTTGTTGTGTTCTTTAATTTATTCTAATCAATACTGATTTCCTTTCCTTCTCTCATTTCTCTTAGATAATAAAGGAATTTGAGGCTATGTTTTCCTTTGAGGGTTCTTAAAACTGCTTTTGCAGAAATTATAACAGTGAGAAAATTATGACAGTGAAAGGTATCTGCCCTAACTGACTCCATCTTGCTTGTAAACTCCAAGCTGTCTTTGTTGATTCTTGGGCATCTGAATTAACTTTGGGAGGAATTTTGTTTATAGTTCAATTTTGACAAAAATAACAGCCCTTTCCTGAAACAAACCACCTTCTTGCCTGGGGACCAGACTGCCTTTGTAGGATGAACAAATTAAGCCCAAAATTAGAAATTATGTTTTAGGACTCATGAAGCCAGAGCTCATAATATTCTAAACCTTCCCAGTTACTCCTAAGGATAGCATCACTATTGTAAAACCTAAGATGGTGCTTGAGATATTTTTCAGATGCTGCACCTCCAATGAATCAGCTGCCACCACCCAGTAAACTGGTTGAACTGGTCTTGTGGCCCCCTCCCAGGAACAGTGCAAAAGTGCAGCTTCAACTCCTTATGATTTCATCTCCAACCCAACTAATCAGTACTCCCCACTCTGTGGCAAAATTATTCTTAAAAACTCCCAGTCTACACATCTTTAGGGAGACTAATTTGAGTAAGACTCTGTCTCCCATGTGGCATGGCTGGCCTTGCACCAATTAAACTCTCTTTACTGCAATGCCATGGATTTACTTTGTGCAGCAGGCAGGAAGAACCCATGGGGTGGTTACACTCTTATTGCTGTAGACTAGGCTGTTGATGTAATGTTGTCCCTTTAATTACTCTCATATATTTTATAAGTTCAGATTTGATACCTTCTTTGAATACAGAGTTAGATTACATTCCTTAATTTGTAAATAATGTGGAAGTTTAGGGTCAATTATCTGTGCTTTATTTCTATCTTATTTGGGTTATGGTTTCAGCATGCAGCACACACAATTTCCACTTTTTCAGATTTGTTGAAGTTTCTCATATACAAATTATATTGATACTGTATATGTTCTTAATAATGCATATGGCCATTATATGCACATAAATTTACTATGACATATATATGCATGTATATGCCTATGTGTATATATGCATATATGAGAGGTACATTAAATTGAACCTATAATTTGAATTCTTATGTTTTTCTCTTTCCTTAATTATTTTTCACTATTAGATTTACTAATTTCTCAAATTCATAAAGTAGTAGAGGCATGCAAACTATGCCTCTATAATCTTAAAATTTTCTCCTTTCACTTCTAATGATTTTTGTTTCAATCATTTGGCTGTTATTTTTACTTAATGTAAATATGATTACTCTCATCACATTTTTTAACATTAGATCTCTTATTGACAAATTATTCTTGCCTCTGCTGTACAGCATTGTTTTCTGAAACTCTTTAATCTTTTTTATCACTTTATTTTTTAGTATGTTTGCGTAAACCAGGTGCAGCTGAATTTTTGTAATGTGGATGACGTAATTCAATTTATTAATAATTAATGAGTCATGTTTCTGTTCTTCTCGTTGTATCTCATGTTTAACATAATTAGCATGTGATGATATTGTTTCTCCTATTTCAAGTCACTACTGTTTCCCCATCATGGAATCTCTGTTTCAGTTGATTGATGTTAAGGAGAGAGTTGCGTTTTTTATCTCAATCTCCTTAAGTCCTAGGTCCTGTTTTGTTATTCAAATTGCCCTCAAGATCTGAGTATCTATTTTCTGGGCTTCTGCACTCTCTGCTGCATTTCTTCCTCCAGTTGCTGGGTGCTTATTTTGGGGGATCCCTTATAATAGACCCCTTCATTGCTGGAGTACCTACACTGTTGGCCTCCCCAAAGCAGAATATGAAGTAGCCCCCATGCCTGTGAACCTACAGGGTACAGACAGCCAGGAAGTCAGTGTCACAGGTATATCTGGTCAAGGTCTGTCTGTTCCCAAGTGTCTTCACACTTCTAGGTTGTTTTTTGTTTTGTTTTGTTTTTTATTTGTTTTTTTGAGATGGAGTCTTCTCTGTCTCCCAGGTTGGAGTGCAGTGGCACGATCTTGGCTCACTGCAACCTCTGTCTCCTGGGTTCAAGTGATTCTCTTGCCTCAGCCACCCAAGTAGCTGAGATTACAGGCACACACCACTACACTTGGCTAATTTTTGTATTTTTAGTAGAGATGGGGTTTCACCTGTTGGCCAGCCTGATCTCAAACTCCTGACCTCAAGTGATCTGCCCACTTTAGCCTCCCAAAGTTCTGCAATTATAGCCATAGCCACCATTCCCAGCCTCTACTTCCTGGTTTAAAGCGAAAATGAAACAACCCACCTATCCACTTCCTCTTAAGTCTGATAATGGAAAAAACAAACTCTGTCAAATATTTAAAAAGGTTTATTTTGAGCCAATGTGAGTGACCATGGCCTGGGGAAAGTCTTATGAGGTACTGAGAAAGTGTGCCTGAGGCAGTTATAGTTTGGGTTTTATATATTTTAAGGCGACAGGAATTGTAGATGACATCATAAATCACTACGTGGAAAGTGTACATTGGTTCAGCCTAAAGAGGCAGGATCTCTTGAAGAGGGGCCTTACATGTCATAGGTAGATTTAAAGATTTCTAATTGGTAATCGATCAAAAGAGTTAAGTTTTGCCTAAAGAGTTGAAGTCAGTAGAAATAAATGCCAAGATAAAGGGTGAGGAGTTGTGGAAGTTGAGGTACTTATCATGTAGATGACACCTCCAGGTAGCAGGCTTCAGAGAGAACGGATGGTAAATGTCTCTTTTCAGATCTTTCAAGGTGTCAGATTTAGAGTTGATCTTTCCTAGATCCAGCAAAGTCCTGGCTGTATTAATGAGCATTCTCCACAGAGGCAAATTTCTGCCAGGACAGTTGGTTTTGCAGGGCCATTTCAAAATATGACAAAGAAATCTATGTTGGGATAAAATATTTTGATTTCCTTCAGGATCTGCTATCTGTCCTGTGATGCTATACCAGGGTCAGGTTGGAAGGGTCTGTTTGTCAGTCCCAAGGGTTGATTTCACCAGTCTTTGATCTGTACTTTAATGTGAATGCTGGTCAATTGTGCCTAGACTCCAAAAGGCAGGAGGGGTAAGGAAGGACATGTCTGACCTCTCTTCCTGTCAAGGCTGGGAATCCAAGTTTTCAAGTTTTTCTGGGGTCCCTTTGACCCAGAGGAGGTTTGGTCAGTTGGTTGAGAAGCTTAGGATTTTGTTTTTGGTTTACAGTGTTTTAAGTATTAGGCAGTAATAGCACTCTAACTAAGAGACGAAAGGAAAAATTTTTTGAGAGCCATCCTCTTTTACAGTGAACTGGAGTCCACTTGGTACTTCTGGACTCCTCAAATTTTGTCTTGAATCTCACTAGGGCAATTAATTGGAGAAAACTTTCGTTTAAGTACTCCTTGTCTTAAATAGCTTTAGGTCTGTTGAAGCAACCATTAGGACAGGCCCCTCCCTAGAGACAGGGCAGGTTAGATCAGTATTCCCAAACCTTTTTGGTACCAGGGACCGGTTTCGTGGAAGACAATTTTTCCATGAACCAGGGGCAGGGGGATGGTTTCAGGATGATTCAAGAGTGTTACATATATTGTGCAGTTTATTTTTCCTATTATTACATTGTAAAAATATAATGAAATTATTCTACAACTCATCATAATGTAAAATCACTGGGGTCCCTGAGCTCATTTTCCTGCAACCAGACAATCCCATCTGGGGGTGATGGGAGACAATGACAGATCATCAGGGATTAGGTTCTCATAAGGAGCACGCAACCTAGATCCCTTGCGTGCGAAATTCACAATAGAGTTCGCATCCCTATGAGAATCTAATACCGCCACTGATCTGCCAGAAGGTGGCATGCAGGTGGTAATGTGAGCCATGGGGAGCAACTATAAACACAGATGAAGTTTTGCTGGCTCACCCACCACTCACCTTCTGCTGTGTGGCCCGGTTCCTAACAGGCCACAGACTGGTACCATGGCCTGGGGGTTGGGGACTCCCAGATTAGAGGATTCTCCCCTTTGATTAGGAGTATAAGCAATGTCTGGTGACCTGGCATCTGTAGCCCACTGAGAGTAGATTTAAGGAGGGAGCAAATTATTGTTCTTTATTGTGTTGGAGATTCAATCCTATTTTTAACAGAAAAATTGAACACATATATGTTTATCTGTTAGTTCCATACACACATACCCTTCTGCAAACCTTCACTATTTTGCCACACAAACTATGCAAAAATACATTTTAATATAATGCCAAATGATGGCTTGAAAATGTATTTTCTCAATAAATGTAAGAAAACTGCATTTAGCCTAGCAGTATAATTTGCTTTTATGTATTATGCCTGCTTTGTAAAGAATTGCTTAATATTGCATTTGTAAATACTAGAATAAGTCTCTACTTTCTATGAATACATGTTTCTTTTAGAGAAGCAAAATTTCCCAGCTTGTGATTCACTCTTTTATTTTGTAAATGTAAAAATGTTTGCTCCTTTATTTTTCTGCTCTTAAAAATATAGAAGCCATAGTGCATTTAAATTGTAACAAAAGTACCATCTTTGAGCTCACATATTTTGAAGAGCAACAATAATCTAGGTTTTTGTTAGCCTCCCGATTAAATTCCGAATAGGGTTATTAGTGTTCTAAATTGAATTTTATTGCAGTGCTTAATTGCATACAATAATTCATCAGCAATGAAGTCTCAAGTATTTTTATTTTATGTTTTGAAGGATTTTTCTTTTTACATTATCTACAAAAGGAGACGTTTTAGAGAGCTATCTACTGATATTTCTTCTAAAACATTAAATGAAAATTTAATGAGGCCCCATTTCCATTACATTTATGCCACTTCTAAGAGGTGCAAGGAAGCTAGATTCTGGCTGGGCGAGGTGGCTCATGCCTGTAATCCTGGCACTTTGGGAGGCTGAGGCGGAAGGATGGCTCAAGCCCAGAGTTTGAGACCAGCCCGGACAACATAGAGAGACTCAATCTCTACAAAACATAAAAGAAAAAGAATATTAGCCAGATATGGTGGCACACATCTGCGGTCCCAGCTACTCTAAAAGCTGAAGTGGGAGGATTGCTTGAGCCCAGTAGGTCAGGACTGCAGTGTGCTGTGATTGCACCACTGCACTCCAGCCTGGTTGACAGAGTGAGACCCTGTCTCAAAAAAAGAAAAATAAAGCTAGATTCTCAAAATGTTCCTACTCTAAAGAAATCTGTTTCTTTTTGTTATATGTTGCTATGATGAGTATATAAAAGGTAAGTTGATTGTGTATTTAGAGTTCTGCATTTTAATTTCTAGAATGCTGAGTCATACTGAGTTATTAAGTGAGGGAAACAACTAGAAAAAAAGTAGTTTGGGCAAACAAAGTTACATCACTGTTTTTGAAGGCAGAACAAACATAAAAGGAATGAAAAACTGTATTAAATAGGAATAATAAAAAGAAAGTTACTCTGAAGAATAGGAAACAAAATAGCGAATCAAAAGCTAATTGAATTGAGAGAGAAAGAGAATAAAAATAGTGAGATCTAGAACGTTTGCTTAGACATTGTAGGTGATAATAAACAATACTGTTAATGCATTTGTGAGTTATTTCCAATCTGGAATTTTATTTCTCAAACAAGAGTAAACTGTGAATCATGGTGTCAAATTATTATAAGCATTTAAAAATATCCAAAAGAGAAAGCAAATACGTGAAATATAAAACACTGAAATATTCACTTCTAAAGTAAGACAGCATACCATTAGGTTTAAACTATTCAGAAAAAGAATCAGAAGCGACATGAAAAATGCACCATTTAAGGGATTAAGTTTAATCTCTGTAAAGACAGGTTAAACCCAACATTCACTGATACAGTAATTTTAAAACTAATTTTGATATAATTAGAAATTCATAGGAATTTGTGAAGATAGTACAGAGGTCTTGTATACCCTTCAACCAGGTTGTCCTAATGGTAACACCTTATTTACCTATATCACAATGCCAAAGAAATTAATATAGGTCCAATGTATGTACAGTTTTATGACATCATTTTTTATGTCTAGTTTTGAGGAGTCACCACTGAAAAGACACAGAACTGTGTCATCACCATAAAAATCCCCTTTTCTAATGAAACTTGTTCACCTCTGAAATGGTTTGGCTGTGTCCTTACCTAAATCTCATCTTGAATTGTAACTCCCATAATCCGCATGTGTTGTGGGAGGGACCTAGTGGGAGGTAATTGAATCATGAAGATGGGTTTTTCCTGTGCTGTTCTGGTTATAGTGAATAAGTCTCATGAGCTCTGCTGGTTTTATAAAGAGCAGTTTCCCTGCACACGCTTTCTTGCCTACTGCCATGTTAGAGGTGCCTTTGCTCCTCCTTCATCTTCCGCCATGATTGTGGGGTCTTCCCAGCCATGTAGAACTGTGAGTCCATTAAACCTCTTTTGCTTTATAAATTACCCAGTCTTGGGTATGTCTTTATTAGCAACATGAGAACACGTGAATACAACCTCCCCTCCAATCCATAACCCTTGGCACTGCTAATTATTACAATTATTACTATAATTTTGTCACTATAAGTGGAGTAATAAAGATCTTTTGAATGGATTTTTATTGACTTAGCACATATGACATTCACCCAAGTTGTTGAGTATGTTAATCTTTCTTTCTTTTTTTAATGACTGAATAAAATAGTGTGAAGATATCATTTTGTTTAACCATTCCATCTCCTTCAAGTCAGATAAAAAAGTTTTTTCAAAAAATACATAAATTTACATATTCTGAAAATTTTACTTTTTTCATTTTTGCAAGACAGGGTCTCATTCAATCATTCAGGTTGTAGTATAGTGGCATGATCTTGATTCACTGCAGCCTCAAGCTCCCAGGCTCAAGTGATCCTCTCACCTCAGACTCCCAAGTAGCTAGGACCACAGGCACAAGCTACCACACCTGGCTAATTTTTTTATTTTTGTAGAGATCTGGTTTTACCATGTTGCCCAGGTTGGTCTCAAACTCCTGGACTCAAGTGATCTTCCCTCCTCAGCCTCCCAAAGTTGAGGAAATACACATGTGAGCCACCATGCCCAGCCCAAAATTTTACTTTCAATAAGTTTTGTGTTAGTCTTTCCTTGGTAAATATGTCTACAGGTTTAATAATATCTATGATACCATTCTAATTTTAGATTGCATTTTTAGTTCTCATATACTATTTTAAAAATCACTGAAAAGTGACTTTTTATACACATCCCTTGTATCCAACCACATTGGAAAACTTATTTATCAGCCACACTCACTTACTAATGTTTATTAGATAAGAATAAACTTATTTTTCCTTACTCTTCTAATTATTCCAATGCCTTGTCTTATTATACTAGCAGAACCTCCAAAAAGGTGTTTCTATCATTTTCTCCTCAAATTTCAGTGCAATTTTGATATTATTCATTTGATATGTGGCTTTGTACACAAACATATACATATAAATATGATATATAGATAAATAAATACATATCATATAGATGACATATAGATAAATACATATTATATATATGCCATATAGATAAATGAACAGATATATATCAGATATATCTGTATATATAATATAGATATGTTTATAATTTCTACCTTTTTTCCCCAAAACACAATATAGCACTTAGGATGCTTTCAAGGTTTATAATTAAAAACATAACTAAATAAAAGTAACTTGAACAATAAGGGTTTATATTTCTCAGGTAGTAAGAAAGAGGCCAGAAAATATTTCCAGGGTCTGTTAATTCAGCAGTTCAACATGCCAGGGGTCTTGGTCAACTTCTTTCTTTGCCTGCTTTTTAATTCTTCCTTTTCATATATATACACACATATATGTATATTTTATTGTACTTTAGGTTCTGGGGTACATGTGCAGATCATGCAGGATTATTGCATAGGTACATACATGGCAATGTGGTTTGCTGCCTCCATCCCCCCGTCACTTACATCTGGCATTTCTCCCCATGTTCTCCCTCCCCGACCTCCGCACTCCCTGCTGTCCCTCCCTTGGCCCCCCCCAACAGACCCCAGTGTGTGATGCTCCCCTCCCTGCATCCCTGTGTTCTCATTGTTCAACACCCACCTATGAGTGAGAATATGCGGTGTTTGATTTTCGGTTCTTTTGCCAGTTTGCTGAGAATGATGGTTTCCAGATTCATCCATGTCCCTACAAAGGACACGAACTCATAATTTTTATGGCTATATAGTATTCCATGGTGTATATGTGCCACATTTTCCTTGTCCAGTCTATCATTGATGGGCATTTGGGTTGATTCCAGGTCTTTGCTATTGTAAATAGTGCCACAATGAACATACATGTGCATGTGTCTTTATAACAGAATGATTTATAATCCTTTGGGTATATACCCAGTAATGGGATTGCTGGGTCAAATGGAATTTCTATTTCTAGGTCCTTGAGGAAGTGCCACACTATCTTCCACACTGGTTGTACTAGTTTACACTCCCACCAACAGTGTAAAAGCATTTCTATTTCTCTACACCCTCTCCAGCATCTGTTGTCTCCAGATTTTTTAATGATTGCCATTCTAACTGGCGTGAGGTGGTATCTCAATGTAGTTTTGATTTGCATTTCTCTAATAATCATTGCTGATGAGAATTTTTTCATATGTTTGTTGGCCTCATATATGTCTTCTTTTGAAAAGTGTCTGTTCATGTCCTTTGCCCACTTTTGAATGGGTTTGTTGTTTTTTTCTTGTAATTCTGTTTTAGTTCTTTGTAGATTCTGGATATTAGCCCTTTGTCAGATGGGTAGATTGCAAAAATTTTTTCCCATTCTGTTGGTTGCCAGTTCACTCTAATCATTGTTTCTTTTGCCGTACAGAAGATCTGGAGTTTAATTAGATCCCATTTGTCTATTTTGGCTTTTGTTGCCAATGCTTTTGGTGTTTTAGTCATGAAGTCCTTGCCTATGCCTATGTCCTGAATGGTTTTGCCTAGGTTTTCTTCTAGGGTTTTTATGATGTTACGTCTTATGTTTAAGTCATTAACCATCTGGAGTTAATTTTAGTGTAAGGTGTCAGGAAGGGGTCCAGTTTCTGCTTTCTGCACATGGCTAGCCAGTTTTCCCAACACCATTCCTTTTCTTATTGTAATTGTTTTGTCCTCAAGGTGACTTCAGTGGCTACAGGCATCACATAATATACATACAGTGTTCAAAGCCAGAGAAGAGCAGAGACTCTTTTATTGCATACACTCATCTGTGTTTATTAAAGGCTGAGAATTCCCAGCATATATCTTTCCAATCTCTATGAAGAACCTCAATTCTGCTCCGTCAGCTAACATGATCAATCAATCCTTTTCTTAAAATTTACATTTCCATGTGGGTATTTTCTTGTGTCATAGTTATTGTTTTCTTTTTTAATTGTTTTACTGTGTATCATTTAAAAAGCATTGCAAATAGATTTTATCTTTATTTGTTTGCTATTTATTTATTTGTTTGTTTATTTATTTATTTATTTTTGAGACAAGGTCTCACTCTGTCACCCAGACTGGAGTGCAGTAGCGCAATCATGGCTTACTGCAGCCTAGACCTCCTGGGTTTAGGTAGTCCTCCCACCTCAGCCTCCCAAGTAACAGGGCTTACAGGTGAGTACCTCCATGCCTAGATAATTTTTCTTTTTGATAGATAGGGTCACACCCTGTTGCTCAGAATGGTCTCAAACTCCTGGACTCAAGTGATCCTTCCATTTTAGCCTCCCAAGTTGCTGGGATTACAGGCATGAACCACTATGCTTAACCTGATTTTATCTTTATAACCTTATGTGACAGTCTTTAGTTTGATGGAAAAATTTATTTTCTCCTTATTTATTGACATAACAGATATTTAATATGGTACTTGGTTGTTTTAATCTTTTATCTTACTCTATGTGTATTGTTTTTATGCCAGGCCGTTGTTTCTTCTTTATTTACATTTATATTTACATGTTTTATAGCTTGGTCAAATTTCAAATCACACTTTAATCTTAATCTAATTCCCACTCTAATTTGGAAACTGGACAGATATATGATATTTATAAAATATATAAATTATTATAACATCACATGTATATTATATACATAATATAAACACACCACATTTATATTATATATAATATATATTATATATGTGTAAAGTTCATGTGCCAATTAAAAAAACATACAATAATACACAATTGAAAGTAAGTTCCTATATTTGAGCCCCCAGTTTCCCCTCCTAAGAAGTAATCACTTGAAACACTTCCTTGTCCAGCCTTAATTATTTGGTCTACTCATATGCTATGATAGCATACTCTAGGCAATATATTTCAATTCTTTTCATGAGATGTCTATATTTATACTGCTATTAAATCTTTTTATATTAGTAAATGTAGATCAGTCTTATTTTTATAATGTCTACATTTTCTTCTACAAAATTGGTGTGGTACAATTTGTTTAAATCATACAGAAATTTGACTCATTATAATATATTTCTGCTTTAAATAATGTTGCATTATTTAAATTAACATTTTGGGACATGTTTGAGAATGTATTAAGATGAATTCCAACAATCACAATGGAAGGAACAATGATATGATGTTTTTAACTTTGCAAGTATTACACCAAAAACAGTCCCTTAAAGAAGTCAAATCAATGGACACCATCATCCAAAATATCCGGAAGACTTTTTTTCTTTAGCTCCCCAAGCTTTCACCAACATCTTATGAAACTTTGCAATCTTTGCCGATAGTTGAAAAATGCATATTTGTAGTTAATGTTTACAGTTCTCTCATTATGTGTGGGGGACGATTGTCTTCATGATTAAAAGCCATTTTCTGCAACACTTTTAAATTGAGTTGATGGTTTAATTCTCAACTCAAACATTTCTCTGTAAACTATATGAGTCCATTACTTTATCTAATGAAATGTTAACTATGTCCTTTTTGCAAGATATTTCAATCAATGAGTCACCTTTTCTCTCCTCCTTACTTGGGATTCCACATTAATGATGCTTTTAAATGTCCATATCCATACGCTGATGAAAATCCAGGTTTTGCTGAAATACTTTAAAATGTATCCTCCCAAGCTTCTAACTGGTTTCTCCTTATGAATATAGACATGGAATCATGGATTCTTATATAGCACATATTATAGATCCAAGCCATATAAAATGTGTTGTGAGTCTATGTGTATCCTTATTATTTTCTTACCTTACTCTCTGTTAAGCTCTCAGGTACCATGCAATGTATATTTGGCTAGCCAGTTTCTACATTGCTATACCCACTTAATATTCACATGAGGAAAGTAAAGGTCATATGGAAACTATATCCTGGCAAGTGTGAAATTGGGCTGTCAGCTCTGCTAGGTGAGTGTTTCATGGATGGGTACAGAAATCCACCCTTCAGTTTGCAGAGTTATCTCATTGCATTCAGGAGTCAAGTGATGTTCACCTGAATTCCTATTCTAAGATGATTTCCTTTCATATTCAGAAAATGCTCTTCCCTTGTGCAAACTTCAAAAATGTACTCCATATCAGTGAAATTTTACCAAAATATATCTCTGTGCCATTTGGTCATGGTGCAAAGTCCTTTTTATGTGGTACTGAACTTGGTTTGCTAAAATACTACTATTGATTGTTGTGCATATGTTCATAAGGTGTATTGGTTGTAATTTTGTTTCCTTTTGATAGCTTTGCCTGGTTTAGTATTAGGATCATTCTGCCCTCATAGAATAACTTGGGGAAAGTTTTCTCCTATGCTAATTTTCATGAAGTTATTTTATTCATTTTTATCAACAGTGTTATCTGGTCCTGGGCTTTTCTTTGAATGAAGTTTTTCAGTTTTGTTTGTTTGTAATCACTAATTTACTCCCTTCAGTTCATTGGTCTATTCTGATTTTTTATTTTTTTGAGTCTCTCAGTAGTTTCTCTCTTTTTAGGAATCCATCCATTTCACCTTGGTTGTCTCATATATTTGTATGATTATTCATTGTATTATACTCATTTTTAAAATTTCTATAAGGTCAGTAGTAATGTCCCTCTTTTATTCCTGATGTAAATCACTTAAATCATTTTTATGGTCAATTTTTTTTATCTTTTCAAATAATCGACCTTTGATTTAATTACGTTTCTTTACTGTTTTTCTATTCTCTTTTATTTATTTCCAATCCAATATTAATTATTTCTTCCCTCCTGCTCATGCTTGCTTTAATTTGCTCTTTTTTGTTGTTGTTGTTTGAGACCCAGTCTTGCTCTGTCGTCCAGGCTGGAATGCAGTGGTGTAATCTTGGCTCACCGCAACTTCTGCCTCCTGGGTTCAACCGATTCTCCTGCCTCAGCCTCCCGAGTAGCTGGGATTACAGGCATTTGCCACCACGCCTGGCTAATATTTGTATTTTAAGTAGAATCATGTTTTCACTATGTTGGCCAGGCTGTTCTCAAACTCCTGACCTCGTGATCCACCTGCCTCGGCCTCCCAAAGTGCTGAGATTACAGGTGTGAGCTACCTCACCCAGCCTAATTTGTTCTTCGTAATCTATGACCTAAAGGTGGATGGTTAGATAACTGCTTTGAGATATTGTTAATTTTACATGCAGACATTCACAGCTATAAAGTGACCTTTAAGCACTTCTTTAGCTGCACAAAATATACTAAATCCTATTCATTTGGTATGCCATGCTTTTATTTTCATTTGTCTCATATCATTGTCTAAAAGATTTCCTGATTCCGTATTTGACCCATTTATTATTTATAAGTGTGCTGCTTAATTTCCACATATTTGCAAATTTTCCGAATTTCTCTCTGATCTTTATTTCCTCTGGGGTCAGAGACATAATCTGTACAATTTCAATTCCCTTAACTTCACTTAGTCTTGTTGTATAACCTAACCCACTGTCTACCTAAGAATAAGTTGCATGGGCACTTGCGAAGAATGTGTACCCTGCTGTTGATAGGTAAAGTGGGGAACCATCTTGTCCCACTGTGCAACCTCTTTGTCAAGTCAAATAAAACAAATTCCATAAATGGATTTTTTCCAGGAAGCTACCAGGTCAAATGCACAAAGTTCTCTCCACTTGGAGCTTTTTGAGGAGCTCCATTCTTGTTCTTCCCTCTTCAGTGGCTATTATGCTGTTAGTTTTCTCAGCTATTGTGCCTTCAAGGCTGGAGTACAAGGCTACCATGAAACTGGGGAGAAGTCAAGGAGAATAGACCATGTTAAAACACCACAAAGCCTTCTGCTTTTAGCCAAATTCAACCATTCTTCTTAAATCAACCAGCCTCTGACTGTTGCAAGCTTTTGGTTAATTATTAGTGTTCTGAACATTTTCAAGTGTTCTCATTGCTTTTAAGGAGGAGAGGATTTTCAGAGGTCTTCACAATTTTAGAAATGATGTTTAAAATTTTATTAATATTTTCTCTTTACTGTCTTCTAATATCTTTGAATTCAAGTGGTTGAATATTTTTTTCTAGCTGGCTCAGATAGATACTTACAGCATCAATTTTCAGCATTAATTAATTTTTATCAATAGTGATTTACAGTAATAAATATTCAGCACCAATTAACCATTATAAGCAATGAAGGCTATTGTCTGAATATTGCTATCCCCCTAAAATTTGTGTGAGAACCTAATACCCAATATGACAGTATTACGAGGTGGGGCCTTTGGACTGTGACTAGGTCATAAGGGTGGAGCCCTAATGAATAGAATTAGTGCCTTCATAAAAGAAACCCCAGTGAGCTCCCTTTTCTCTTCCAATATGTGAGCACACAGTAAGAAGGTGCCTTTTACAAGCTAGGAAGTGAATCCTCACCAGGCACAAATCTGCTGGTACTTTGATCTTGAACTTCCCAGGGTCCATAAATATGAATTATAAATTTATATCATTTATTATAAGCCACCCAGTTTATAGTGCTTTGTTACAACAGTCCAAGAAAACCAAGACAGCTTCATATTTCTTTCCAAGCCTAAATTTGGATGCATTCCACAGGGTTTCATAAGTCACATTTTAATTATCATTAAATTTAAAATATTTTCTAATCACCCATGTGTATCTTTTATATCTCCTGGGTTGATTCCATGTTGCTTAATTTACAAACATTTGGATTTTTCTAGTTGTATTTGTTCATTTGAATTGCTACTAACTCCATCGTAATGAGAGTACATCGCTTTGATATTTTCATTCCTATAAAATGTGTCAGCATTTGTTTTACAGTGCAGCATATGGTCAATGTTGATGGATGTCCCTTGTGCATTCAACACAAATAAGAACTATGTGGTCACTGGCTGCATTGCCCTACATATGCCAATTAAGTAACTCGTGTTTTCAATTATTCTTTATCATTTCTAATTATTTGCCTTCTTGTTCAATCAGGCACTGTGATCGATGTGTTAAAATAGTTGACAATCATGAATGTGTCTATTTGTCATCTATGATATGTGACATTTTTATTTACAGAGGTTGAATCTCTCTTCTGAGTCACCAATGGATTTATAATTCTATGGCATCCTGTTAAATTTGAAATAGCCCTGCTTAATTTTAGTAATTGTTTTGCCTTTGTTTTACTTTGACTGATACTAATATTGCTACATATGCTTTTTAATGGTTAATGTTTAGTTAGTATACATTTTTCTGTACTTATAATTTTAATGTTTACCTATTTTTGTACTTTGTGTTTGCCTCATGGAAACAGTATATCTTCAGATTTTATTTTTATTCACTATAAGAATTCTCTTAAATTATACTCTTTGAACAACCTGTATTTATGATATCAGGGCATATTTACATTTTGTGAACAAATTAAATAATTTATTTTTATGTATTTTTGTCTTCCTTAAATCATTTTTACTTTCTTTTTTTACTTTGTTCATACTACTTTTTGTAGTTACTCTGGAAGATAACAATGAACCAATGCCTTGTACAAGTCTAACAAAAATTAGCATGTTTACCACATCACTTTCCAGAAAATGCAATTAACTTAAAAGGATACAGTATTATAATTTATTATCTCTCATCTTCTTTTACTGTTTTAACTTCCTTTACATACATATACATAAGACATTATTAAGAGGGTTTTATAAAACCCATATTGCTAATGTATTAAACTGTGCTGAAATTTTCAACCATTTCTGTGCCTCCATCTGGCACCACTTTCCATTAGTTTAAAAAAATTGAGTATTCCCCTTAGGTCTGTCTGCTGATAAATTTGTAGGTTTTGTTTCTTTGGAAAATGTATATATTTGGCTAATGTTATCAAAGGCATATTCATTGGCCATTAATTTCTAGAATGGCACTTGCATTTTTGTGGCACTTTGATGCAGTTTTTGTTGTTGTTGTTGTTTTGCATTCCACTATTTCTACCTATTGCTCCTTCTGTGAAAGTCATGTGCTTTTCCTCACCAATGACTGCTTTGAAATGTTTTTCTATGTCTTTCGTTTGTCATTCTTATATGTGTAGTGATGTTTACTTTGTTTCTTGTTTGGGCTTTGTAGTTCTGCTTGATTCTTTACTTGATGCTTTTGTCAGTTTTGAAAAATTTTTTGGCAATTTCTATTAACTGTTTGTAATTAGCTCTCTTCTATTTCCCCTTCAAATATTCTCCAATTACATGCATTTTGGCAGTGTTTACTAGTTTCGTAATTTCTTAAACCTTTTCTTCTGTATTTTTCATCCTTTGTTTTCACTTGTCATCTTTCTTTCTGGGTATTTTCTTTAGTCAGTCAATCTTCCAAATCACTAATCATCTCTTCAACAGAATCTACACTTCTGTTGAACCTATTTAGTTTTCTAATTCAGATCATGAATTGTTCAGCTGTAGAACTTTCACTTGATTATCTTTAAATTGTTTAGTTACCTACTGCAATGTTTCATTTGATCTTCTAATTTCTTAATATATTAATCATAGTTATTTAAAAGCTGAATTTAACAGTCAAGATTTTGATCTAACATAAATCTATTTATATTAGTATTGGCTGACAGTATCATTCCTATCACAAGCCTTAGCATCATACCATATACCCATTCAACAAATCTGCACATGCACCCTCTCAATCTAAAATAGCAGTTGAAATTATATTTTTAAAAGTTAAAAAGAAAAATTGAAAAATTAAAATCTACAAGATGGCAGAATACATTTTTTGGAAAAAAAGTGGTTCAAGATTCTTTTGTATGTCTTATTTCATAAAGAACTGGGAAAATGCCAGAAGTCACCTTTGCTAGTCCTGGAGGTTCGCATAAGATACAAATAGTCATGGAGACTGATAGTTAAGCAAATAAATAGCAAAATAACAAGAAAATAAAAAGAATTCCACTGTGGTTCAAAGGTTGTATGTTTTTCTTCTTTTTCTTTACCACCTCCCTAACACTTATTTCTCTTTTTTACCTTATCCTCTTGTTTTGTTGTCTCTTTCCTTTCTTTAACTCTACACATTATGAAAAATATACCTTGATTATTAATTTGAGAAATGTGGACAATTATGGGCATCAATAAACATCTTTATATTAGGGAACATGGGACAGGGGTAGGGAAAGAGAAAGCAAGAAAGTAGAAAACCACAAGGAAGAAAGGATGGTCCCATGTAACTCAGCAAGAGAGAAAAAGTGAAGTAGATATAGAGATGAATAAGTTAAATTGAAAGATGATAGGTAACTGAATAATTCACAGATACATAGATGATATATAGATGACAAATAGATCATTCACAGATAGAAGATAGTTCACAAATAGATTTTAGATGATTAATAAATAGATGATAGAAGACAGAAAATAGAAGGATAGATGATTAATGAATAGATGATTGATAGATACATACGTAATAGATAATAGACAGACATGTAGATAGAAAATAGTTTGTACATAGATAATAGATTATAGATAAATATATACATAGATGATAAATAAATATCTAGATGATTGATAGATGATAAATGATATATATAGATAAGATAGATAAATATATAAACAGATGACAGATGATTGACAGATGATAGATGATTGACAGATGATAGATTATAAATAGTTATATAGTTAATACATGTTTGATAGAAAATAGGTGATTGATAGATTACAGACAAATAGCTACACAGATAGATGGATGAATAGGTAATAGATGATTGATAGACAATAGCAGCTAGATGGAACACAGATGATAGATAAACAGATAATAGATAGATAAAGATTTAAGACAAAGAGGAAAGAAACAAAAAGTCTCTACCAGATAGCTAAAATGAAGGAATTCATTAAAGAATGAAACAGCAATCATGTTGAATCTGAATGACAGATATGGTGTCCCCTAAAGTGAAGATGTTGCCAAGTTATTTTTCCTACTAGGAAATCATGGGCTGAGGGTGATTCGGAAGTCACAAGCATCCTCTGCTGCTGAAAATTTGATTACCCCAAAGCTTTTTCCTCTCAAGAAGCACTAAATCCCACAGCAATGACCACAAAATATATGTAGTATGTGCAATCTTCCCATGTGGCTTATTGGAAGTGAATGATCAAACCTTTGGCAGTCTGCCTGTGTCAGCAGGCAGAGAACCACAGAATAAGCAAGTTATGGTGAAGGAGGCTCAAGAAAAGTTCTGAGATGGAGACAGAGACATCATCTCCATCTACGACAACATCGCCATTTATTAATATGAATGACAGCAAGAAGGTCAATAGATTATCCTACAGTAGCTGGAAGAACTTTTTGTCTTATAAAAACACTGTTCTTCTTTAACTTATTCAAAAATGGATAATTTTTTATATTTTTTGTAAAGGAATGCTTATTTTTATCACTTTTTAGAGCTTTGAGCCAGGACAGTGAGCATTTTCTTTTCTTTTTTTTTAACAGTCTTGCTTTGTCTGGAAGACAGACCTCAGCTGGAATGCAGTGGCGCAATATCAGTTCACTGCAGCCTCCCGCTCTGGGCTCCAGTGATCCTCCTGCCTTAACCCCCTGAGCAGCTGGGACTACAGGCATGCCTCACCATGCCTGGTTACTTTTTTTTGTTTTTTGAAAAGACAGGGTCTTGGTATGTTGCCCAGGTTGGTCTCAAACTCATGGCTAAAGCGATCTGCTCACCTTGGCCTCTCAAAGTGCCTGGATTCTAGGTAGTGAACATTTTCATTCATCAACTGATCTTTTCGCAGATACATGGAGGCCAGCCAATGATGTTCCTAGCATCTACAGGAGGATCTTTGAGCTTGCTTAACCATATTCTTTTGGGTACAATTTAATATTAATTTAAGAGCAATGAAGGATAATGTCCAGGGAGAAACACAATGTGGAAATTCAGAAGTCAACCTGAGCAGGTATGATTCATGACCTCGTTCCCTATATGTTCTTTTTCTTTTCCAACAGGCTGCATAACCTCAAGTATATCCTCTTCAACTTGTATGTTTTCATCTCTTAGTATTTTTCATGCCTGCTTCACTTCATAAGGTCATCATTGACTTTTTTTTTCTTTAGTATGTAGCCATCACTCTAAAAACATCAGTTTGCAAATAACACATTCTATAAAGCAGAATTGCAACATTCACACCAAAATCCACACTTTGTAATTAAAAGTAAAACACACAGAAACTTGAAACTCACTGTATTAGTCTGTTCTCATGCTGCTAATGAAGACATACCCTAGACTGGGTAATTTATAAAGGAAAGAGGTTTAATTGACTCATAGTTCCACATGGCTGGGGAGGCCTCACAATTGTGGCAGAAGAGCATGGAACATATTACATGGCAGCAGGCAAGAGAGAGCTTGTGCAGGGGAACTCCCCTTTATAAAACCATCAGATCTCATGAGACTCATTCACTACCATGAGAACAACACAGGAAAGACCCATACCCATGGTTCAATTGTCTTCCACCAGGTCCCTCCCATGACATGAAGGAATTGTGGGAGCTAAAATTCACGACGAAATTTGGGTGGAAACGTAGTCAAATCATGTCACTCACATAACAGTATAACCACGATGTTATCTGAAGTTCCTGAGAAATCTACTGATATCATTATGGTCTGTTCAAATGACAAGTAAATCCACATGTTCTCTCCACATTTACAGCCAATCTTCAATCCATGGAAGGGCTCACATTGTCTTGGGTTGGTCTCCTTCTCATTCTCACACCAACTCCTCACCTCTGAAACATCCGACTTCCTACTGAATTTTCCTAAGGGCTTGAGTGAGTTCAATCACAGCACTCCAAAAGGTATGTCCAAATCCTAACCCCAGAATCTGTGAATGTGGCCCTGTTTGGAAAAAGGGTTTGGCAGATGTAATTAGTGAAGTGAGGTCATAGTGGATTAGAATGGGCCTTACATCCAGTGATATGTGTCCTTCTAAGAGACAGAAGAGGAGACACAGACACAGAGAAGGCCACATGAAGATGGAGGCAGAGACTGGAGTCATGTGGCCACAAATTCAAGGATGCCTGGAGTCCCTAGGAGCTGGAAGAGGAAGGAAGGAGCCTCCTCCAGAGCCTCCAGAGGAAGCACAGTCCTCTGTCCACACCTTGAATTCAGACTTCTGGTCTCCAGGACTGGGAGATAATACATTTATTTTGTGTTAGAGCACCCACATTTTGGTACTAAGCCCTAGGAAACTCCTACACTGTATATAATACACTTCCTTGTATACATTCTACTCAATGTTTACATGGGGTGGGGGTGTGACATCATGATGCAATGAAAACCAATAAATACATTTTTTTTGGACATAGGGTCTCTCTATGTTGCCCAGGCTGATCTCAAGCTCCTGGCCTCCAGTGATCCTCCTAACTCAGCCTCTGGGATTACAGGCATGAGCCACAGTGCCTGGCCCAAATTTATGTATTTATTATTATTTTTTAATGTTTTATAGGAATGGGGTCTTGCTATATTGCCCAGGCTGATCTGAAACTCCTGGCCTCACGTGATCCCCCTATTCCAGTCTCCCAAAATACTGGGATTACAAGTACAAGCCACTGCATCTGGCTAAAGTAAAGTTAATACTGTTAAAAATATCTATCCCACTAACTCCATCAGTTACTGTTGCTGCACAAAGTGCCTCCCAGCCAGTGTTTCCCAAAGGCTACTCCTGTTATACATGGATTTGGCCCCAGGATCTCTCCTCTCCTGTCCTCCTCTTTTTTCTCTATCCTTCCTTCTCTTCTTCTTCTTCCTCTCTCTCTCTCTCTCTCTCTCGCTGTTTCTCATCCCCTAGCCCTCCTCTACAACCAAACCACAGTCATTTATCTTGCAGAACACCATGAAGATCCATGATTTCAATGACTTCTCAGAACCCTTTGCTAAGAACTCTTTGAACACAAAGCAGCCTCTTAAAATATGTTAAACGTTTAAACTTGGCCGGCCCGGTGGTTCACACCTGTAATCCTAGCACTTTGGGATGCTTAGGTGGGTGGATCACTTTAGGTCAGGAATTCAAGATCAGCCTGGCCAACATAACGAAACCCCATTTCTATGCACGCCTGTAGTCCCAGGTACTTGGGAGGCTGAGGCAGGAGAATCACTTGAACCTGGCAGGTGGCATTTGCAGTGAGCCAAGATTGCGCCACTGCGCTCCAGCCTGGGAGACAGAGCAAGACTCAGTTCCCCCTCCTCACCCCCCAAAAAAGTTAAGCAAAATGTTCTTTGAAGAAGTGGTCAACTCTCCTAAGAATTAAAGTGGCCTCATTCTTCTCAGTGACAATGATAAGAATGCATGATTTAGGAATTTTCCTCCCTATTTTTTTTTTCTAGTGGTCCTACATTTTATGGCAGCAAATATTTCAATTTCTCCCTTATACAAATATATTCAGTATCCTGGCTAACTCTACTTCTTTGAAACTTCTGTTGACTGACAGTTGTCTCCTAAAACATATACACAACCATCTTTATATCTTTGAAAACACCAGTTTCACTTTTTGACTATGGAGACATCTCATAGTTTAATCTCAGTGAATCTCTTCTGTTTTACACATTTGCATTACCTCCTATGAAACCTTATGATCACTTGGGTGATCTCACTGCCTTATCCTCTTTTTAACTATTCCTAAATGTCTATTCTTTCTATTTGCTTTTAAACATTTTTTAAAAAGTTTATTCTTAAATGTCCAATGCATTTCCTACCTCAACATTATAGTCTTGTTCAGTGGGAAATGGACTTTCTATACATTCTTGCCAAGCACTTGTTTTTTTGTATCAATAAATACAGGATGCAATTCAATAACAGTTAATCTAAACACAATAGGCCTTCAGTAGTTTCAAAAACAAATTGTCATTATCACCAATAAATATTCTTTCTGGAAGGATATACGAAGACAGAGAGATGCAGAAATTGTTTTAGAAACTACGATTCTGTACGTTCTAATAAACTCCTCATAGGACACGACATCACTTGGGATAAAGAAGGTTAAAAGCACATTTTCAAAGAAAACTGATTTACCTGACTATGGAGATTAAGCTCTCTAGGGTTAGATAGAGTTGAAAAATTAAGACTGGGATCAGTGGCTCATGCTTGTAATCCAACACTTTGAGATGCCAAGGCAGGAGGATGGCTTGAGCCCAGGAGTTCAAGATCAGCCTGGGCAGCATAGTGAGACCTTGCCTCCACCAAAGATTAAAAGCAACAATAACAACCAAAAATGTGCATGCTTATAGTCTCAGCTACTCAGGAGGCTGAGGTGGGAGGATTGCTTAAGCCCAGGAAGTTGAAGCTGCAGCGAGCTGAGATATCACCACTGCACTTCAGCCTTGGTGACAGAGTGAGACACTGTCTCAAAAAAATAAAAAAATAAAATAAAACAAAAACAATTGAAAAAAACCCAATCAAACAAAAAGAGAGTTGGAGAATTAAAATCAGCACTGTAGCACTGTGCAAAAGCATAGGAGAAAAGTTCAGAAACACACAGAGACCTCTATTCTAACTTATTATTTAATTGTATAAAAAGCATTTATCTGGCTGGGCACGGTGGCTCACACCTGTAATCCCAGCACTTTGGGAGGACAAGATGAGCATATCACCTGAGGTCAGGAGTTTGAGACCAGCCTCACCAACACAGTGGAACCCCATCTCTACTAAAAATTAAAAAAAAAAAATAGGTGGGTGTGGTGGCATGCACCTGTAGTCCCAGCTACTCTACAGGCTGAGGCAAAAGAATTGCTTGAACCCAGGAGACGGAGGTTGCAGTGAGCCAAGATCATGCCACTGCACTCCAACCTGGGCAACAGAGTGAGACTCCATCTCAAAAAAAAAAAAAGTATTTAGCAGCATGTACAGGATAGACTCAGATTAAATGCTAGAATTTAAAAAAAACAGATTTGTCAAGAAGAATATGAAGCAATGCTTTCATGCTGCATGCAATCAAAACATTCCCATAGGGGTCTCTCATGGAATAAAGCTTGTAGCTTTTATTCTAAAGTATGCTTGTAAGATGATCAAAGGATAACCAAGTCTTCTCAAGAGGACAAAGAATAGACAGTGAGTACATTACATTAAATAATATATAGTAACTACCTATCTCCATGCTTTTAGACATGGGTCGCGACACTCTCCAACAAATACCTCATCTTCATCAACTCCTACGTAGAATTTTTTAAAAAGTCATTTCTACATAAATACTTCTTGTCCTGCAAACCACGCCCACAACTCTTGATCTCTATTAAGACCATGTGCTTGTTTGCTTCCAGAAGGCATGATGTCTAAGCATCTGGGGTTGACAATCCCCAGTTTTTAGCATTCTAGAAGTAACATTAAAGCAACAATGATAGATTAAATGCTGTCCCCTGAGTCCAGAAATGATGCTCTTGACACATTGAGAATGCCTGAGATGACATCTTTCTCCTTGATGCAGTGGTGGGGTTGCATGAAAGACTGATCTCTTACAGCCCTTTTTTAAATTACCCTGTATACAACAGAGACTTTTAAAATATGAGTCTGAGCAATAGACTAAAGCTCACCGCTATTATTCCTATGGAATTGTTTTCATCAAAACCAAAGACAGGCAGAACCTGCAGAAAAGTGAAGCTAATGCAGAGATGATCAATAGAAAGACAGTATCAAAGCATCCAAAATATAGTAAAAATGTTCTCCTTAGGCATCCTATCTGATGAATTTCAGTAATTCCCAATTATGAGGAAATTGAAATTAAGTTCTTCTTTTGCTCTAACTAAAACAAACATCCTGGTCATGTACAAGGTGGTGGTGTTTGTGGTCTATAGAATTGATGAGATACTTACACATTAAGATTCCATTATAGTAAACAAGTATATGGTTTATATTCTGTAGTGTGAGTTTTAGCATATGTAATAGATTTGTTTAGTGATAAAGTAGAAATCAAAGATAAGAGGGAAGATTTTTCTCACATATCATTAAAAGCAGATCCGGCTGGGTATGGTGGCTCACGCCTGTAATCCCAGCACTTTGGGAGGCCAAGGCGGGAGGATGGCTTGAGTCCAGGAGTTTGAGACCAGCCTCGGCAACAGACCTTATCTCTACAAAAAATTTAAAAGAAAACATTAGCCAGACATGGTGATTCATACCTGTAGGTCCAGCTACTAGGGAGGCTGAGGAGGAAGGATTACTTGATGCTGGGGGGTTGAGGCTGCAATAAGCCATGATTGCACCACTGCATTCCAGTAGCCTGGTTGACAGAGCAAAATCCTGTCTCAAAAAAATAAAAAATAAAAAAAAGCTTCAAATGTCTGTATCTGTATCCCCAAGTGGGAGTCCAAGAAAATCGTCCTTTTAAGAAAGCAGAATTGCTTCTCCCTTAATACTCTAGATTGTATAAAACAATCATGTGCACTGTTATAATTTCAGATGGGGAACTACAACTCTGTGATATTGAGTTGTATTTATTCAAAGGCATCTCATGGAATAATGAAAATCCAAAGTCCATTTATTCTTTCTGTGTAACTACAGCAAGTCCAAGATAGATGAGCTCTTACATTTTGTATGTCTTGTTACTTATTGTTAGTGGTTTAAAATTAAAAGCAGCACAGAGGAGTAACACCTATTTTTAAGTGTAGATTCTCTCCTTTCTCATACAAATATTCACTTATACTATGATGGCATAATCACTGGGAACGAGTCATAATAGCAAGGCATGTGTAGAGAGTTATTATCTTATGATTGTATGAAGATCTTCTCTTCAGAACATTGTGCATAGAATCCAACACATTGAATAATTAAACAAAGACTCTGTATTTTATAAATAAACTGAAATTAAGCAGGTTATGTTTTAAGACTTAAACACTCTCTAACAGTTGACCTGGAAATGGAGATGGGTTTTTGCCTATTGGACCTTGGATGTTTTATGGTGGTGACAAAACTTTAGAGCACTTATTGTCTATATAGCATTCTATTTTTTTTTTTTTAAAGTCAGATTTGGAGGTTCATGTGCAAATTTGTTACCTGGGAGTATTTCATGATGCTGAGGTTTGAGGTACAAATTAACCTGTAAACCAGGTACTAAACATAGGTACTAAACTACCAATAGGTAGTTTTTCAACCCTTGTCCCCCTTCCTCATTCCCCACTCGAGAGATCCCAATGTCTATGGTTACCATCTTTATGTCCCTAAATATTCAAGGTTTAGCTCCCACTTACGAGTGACAACATGGGGTACTTGGTTTTCTTTTTTGGTGTTTTTCTTTTTATGATCTGGGCATTGTATGATATTCAGAACGTACCTAATTACCTTGAAGAGTATTGGCATTTGATGCAGCCTTACTATAGATCAGCAATAATAAATTTATACAACAGATAGGAAAAATTCACATATATCCAAAGAATGCAAGCATGTTTGTTCAACAGAGGTATTCTACCCACTTGGTTTGAGACACATAAAACATAAACACAGAGCTATTTGAAGCTTTAACCACTTGGTTTGCCCTCCAGCAATAATAAGGGATAAAGCTTGAAAGAATTTAGCAGTCCCTCAGTTCATATTCAAGTCTGTGTAAAGCGCTATAAGACTCATAAAATTACCATGCCCTAACTCTACCTTGCTACTTAAAGAGGAGATTTTTGCACAGAGAAAGCCTGGAATATGAACTGAGTGTGTTGTTAGTTTTGAAGATGGTCTTTTCAATGCAATGTCCTCTTTGCCTGTAGCCTCCCACCAGCCACAGCACTCAATGTCCAGTGTCAGTACTAGAAATGGGCTGCTGTCCACTGGCCAAGATGCCTCAAACTGCACATATAGCTTCTTATTCAAAATAAGGGCAGCCTGTCCTTGCACACATTAGGTATCTGACTCAAGAGTTCCTTGCATTAAAACCAGTCTTTTCATAATATACAGGCTACTCTTTCAAGGCCATAAACATAAAATAGAAATAAAATTGCACTTCATTTCTCTAGTCACCCTCACAGTCTTCATAAATATACCAGAATGGCAGACGACCATCAGCACTGGGGAAAGCAGTCTCCAAATAGAGAACATCTAAAACGGGTGATCAGCGGCTTCCCAACAATCTCTCAGGAGTTGGGTGAGTGGGCTCAAGCATGTACATTAAGAGGAAAATGGCAGAGTTTAATAAATATATGACCTTCCAAGGACATTTGGTTGGTAAAGGAAGAATGCCTCAAGTGAGCATGCACAGAACCTTTAGTAAACACCAGGAGCATGCTCACCTCCCAAACGCTAGCAGGCCACTGCACCTGCAGACAGCCCACCCCAAGGGAAGAATCAGGAGAGAAGTAATGCAAGACCATCAAAGCATGCCAATGTATGAAACCTCAAGTCAAAAGGTCAAACTGTGTACTTGAATCTCTCAAGTTGCTCACTTGGCCTTCTTCCAACTATGCTTTTCTTCCTTTCATTCTTGCTCTAAAGCTTTTTAATAAACTTTCACTCTTACTCTCAGACTTGCCTCAGCCTCTCCTTCTACCTTGTGCCCCTCTGTTGAATTATTTCTTCTGTGGAGGCAAGAATAGAGGTTGTTGCAGACTCATATGGATTTACTATCACTAACATATTTTGGTGTCATGTAACTTAGACACCTTCCACTGCTAACATATTGATATGGTTTGGCTGTGTCCCCACCCAAATCTCATCTTGAATTGTAGTTTTCATAATCCCCATGTGTAGTGGGAGGGACCTGGTGGGAGATAATTGAATCATAGGGACAGTTTTCCCATCCTGTTCTTGTGATAGTGAGTGAGTACTCACAAAATCTGAGGGTTTTATAAAAGGCTTTTCCCCCTTTTGCTAGGAACTTCTCCTTGCTACCACCACGTGAAGGAAGACGTTTGCTTCCACTTCTGCCATGACTGTAAGTTTCCTGAGGCATCCCAAGCCACACCGAACTGTGAGTCAATTAAACCCCTTTTCTTTATAAATTACCAAGTCCTGAGTATGTCTTTATTAGCAGCATAAGAATGAACTAATACACAAACCCACAGCCATATAGGATTTATATCTATTAAACACATGCCTTGTTTCCCTTAAGTTATAAAATAGGATTTCTCAAACATCAGTGCTGTTGGTATTTGAGGCTGTGGACTTTTTGCTGTCCGTGGCTGTTCTGGGACTTACAGGATGTTATGGTAGTATCCCTGGCATTTTTGCACTAGATACTGGTAGAACATTCTCCCCCTCACAGATGAGAACTGAAAACATCTCCAGACATTGCTAAATGTTCCCTGGTGTGGAGAAGCAAAATCCCCTTTTACTAAGAGCAACTGTTGTCAACTATCAGGATGGTAAGGACTATATTTTATTTAGCACTGAATATACCCAAGACTAGAGCACAGTCTTGTTATAGTAAGTCCTCAATCAATATTACCCTAAATTGAGTGAACTTAGCAATTAAAAAGTCTCTCAAAATGGCAGAAAAGTCCCTGGACTCTCTACCATGTAAAGGTTTATACATCATTGCTGTCATTTCAAGAGATGATGGTTTCTAGAGACAAGAATGTTGTATAGGTCTAACTGTGGAAAGGTAATGCGAAATCCTCATAAATCTTAATTATTACAATAGGCAAAGGCAAAGAAAGCAACTTCCACATCTCAGAGGAAGACACAGAATTTATTTTTATTCCATAACTCAAAGTTTAGGAGCAGAAGAGACTGATTATTACCCTGGAGATCCATTTGACATCGATGAGAGTCCATTTCATTCTCTTTTTCTTTGGATAAACAACCACCAGTGCATCTTCCATTCAAATACTTTTTCTTTAATTATATGTCCAGGATGATAAGGCCCTGGGGGAGTATAAAGCCTGCCTGTTTGCAGACCCAATTGCTCTCTTAGCTGTGCAATTTTTCTTCTCTGCAGAGGTGTAGACATGATCACCTTATCAGTGCTTGATGATTTCTATTTATTTCCTTTCCTACATAGAGATGAGGAAGAAAATGGGATCCTGAAGTCTGATCCCTGTCTGCTAGCAAGAAAAACTTTGAGTTAACTGTACAGAGAAATCATCTCAAGATGTGTGCGCTAAATTGGCCTGTGACAGGTTTTCACGTTTGCTTCAAATGTTATGTTTGGAATTTCATGGTCAGGGAAGGCTGTGTTTCAGTGCAGACTCCCAAAATGCAGAAGGCAATGATGGAAAGATTGAACGGGATACCCACCCACTCTGCAGAGAGACTAATACAGCAGTATGCCCAGCAGCAAAAAACAAGACTGCCTACAGTTTGGGGTTCAATTCTACATGAAACGGAAAACCAATGGACACATACATTTTGCATAAGGGAAGGATGCAATTAGATGTATGCTTGACACACATCTCCTTGGCTGCTCTGTTTAGGGTGAATTTTGCTCTTCTGGCAGAAGAGACACCAGGTGGCAAGCTGACCATGTTTGGGATTAATGTCAGGTGAGAATGAAGTTGAAAATATGAAGGAAGTGTGTTGCCTTTTGGAAACAGAGCCAGTGGAACTCCCTGATGCATTTGGGTTAGGGAAAAGATGAATCTCATATAATTCTTTCCTTGTGGGCTTTGATGACTAAGTGGTGACATGTGCACAAATAATAAAACTGGAAAAAAAGGCAGTTCTGGAGGATGAGAATCAAGAGTTCTCTTTGTAGCATGTTAAATTTGGATGTATATAGATAATAAAATTGAGATAACAGTCAACATCTAGACTTGAAATAGACTTTTTAAGAATTTTTAAATACTAAAAAATTAAATACTAAATATATACTTTTTCATTTAATGTTTATTTTTAATTAGTATGGTGACATAATAGCTGTACATATTTCTGGAGTACATGTGATGTTTTGATACAGGCAGATAGTGGGTAATGATCAAATCAAGGTAATTGGGGTATCCATCACTTCAAGCATTTATCATTTGTGTTGGGAACATTCCACTTCTATTCTTTTCATTATTTTAAAATATATAATAAATTGTTAATAACAGCAATCCTAGCATGCTAATGGCTACTAGATCTTATTCATTCTATCTAATTACATTTTTGTGCATTAGAAAAAATGAATATAATAGTCACAACTTCATAGAAATTGTGGTTCTGCTTGTGCATTTGTGTGTGTGTGTGTGAGTGTGCACACTCTCATGTGTGGTATCATTTGTTGTTTTTTGGAATTATATTTAGAAAGATTACACAGGTTATGGTGGTCTTTCTCAACAGGCTTCTTTTCCATTACCAACTCTTGCTGGAATCTCTCCTATAAAACGGTTTAGAAAGTGACACTACTCATGAATAAACCACTTCAGCATCTTGTTTAATAAAGAAAAGTTGAGCACAGCCAACATTTCCATCCAGAGATAAATGAATAAGCATGTGTACAGTGCACCTAAACAGAGGAATTCTATGCATCCTTTACAACAGAGAAAAGGCATACATCATTCTGTAGTAACATGGAATCCTGCTCTACAATATATAAAGTACAAATATGTCACAGGCGGTAAGCATGCAGTGATCCTGTATTAATCCAGGTTCTCCAGAGAAACAGAACTAAGGAAGAGATGTTTTTTAAGGAGTTGGCCCATGTGATTGTGGGGGCTGTAAAGTCTGTATCATGTAGCGCAGCCCTGGTGGCTGGGAATTCAGGCAGGAGTTGAAGTTGCCACCTTGAATCCAAAATCAACAAGACATGCTGGAAACTCAGGCTGAATTTTTATGTTGCAGTCGTAAGGTGGACTTTCTTCTCTTTCACGAACCCACGCTTTTGCTCCCAATCAGTGGAAATCCAACCACATTATCAAGGGTTACCTCTCTTACTTAAAGTCTACTGATTGTAAATGTTAATCCCATCTACAAAAATACCTTCATATCAACGTCTAGATTGTTGTTTGATCAAACAACTTGGCACCACAGCCCAGCCAATTGGCACATAAATTTAACCATCAGAATTCTATTTACATTTAAAAACTAAATGTGTGTACATATAGATAGATGCATATAAATAAAGGAAATGGTTAGAATGATACATAGCGAAACCCATAATTGATTAAAGGAATCATCTCTGAAATTCATTGGGAATAAGAAAAAGGAAAGTCTTCTATTTTATATTACTTTATATTATTTAGTTCATTTTACAGAAGGATATAACTATAAATTTCATGTGTAATAGAAAGTAATATAAAACATAGCAAAAAAAGCTATAGAGAAAAGAAACATGCAATTCTGTATATGAATAAAATGAATTAAAATACAATCTGGCAAAGATAACAAAAAAGATAAGAAATGAAAACTATGAAATGACCCCTTGGTATCCTTCTGAACTAAGAACAGAATGTGTGTTTTTATAAATGGTAGAATCAGTAAAATTTAATGGAAATATGGCACTCCTTGCAGTGAGAAGGTTAGAATGAAAAACTGAAGTTTCCTGATGTTGCAAATTCCACAAAGCAAAGAAGTTCCTCTGTATGTTAAAGACAATGGGATGCAAATTAAAACAGGGAGGTGGGAGATGCCACAGAACAGAGTCCAGCACCAGGGAAATTCTGGGTCCCTCAATCTTTCATAAGGCTGTATCGGGGATATTGATGTTGAACTAACACAAATTATGTATATGCAAATACGACTAGTCTGATAGCTAATGGTGTTGTTTTTTTTTATAAGTAATTGACAGCAGCACCCCAAACAGTCTTTCTTACTGTGCAAAAGAAGTGGACTCTTAAAAATTAATTACTTCATTAGAAGTCATTTTAATTAATTTAGTTAATTAATTAATTTATTTTGGCAAAGAGTCCATTTTGAGTATTACAGCAATGGACTTTAAGATGCTTTTCTAGATCTCATTGCTTAACAATCCCCCTTCCTATCTAAAAGTACCTCCTGCAGCTGTCACAATCTGCAGCTTTGTTGTATGTTTTTGTTGTTGTTGTTCTTTTTACTAAGATTGGCTTTTCATGAGCTGAAAGCAGTAATCTTGATTCCAGTTAGCATCAATGTAGCAGTTTTATGAATTACGGTTGTTAGATTTCTACAAAATGAGTGTGAGACTGTATCAGTCTGTTTTCACAGTGCTATAAAGAACTACCTGACACTGAGTAATTTATAAAGAAAAGAGGTTTAATTGACTCACAGTTCCACATGGCTTGGGAGCCCTCTGAAAACTTATAATCATGGCAGAAGGTGAAGGGGAAGCAAGGCACATCTTTTATGGTGGCAGGAGAGAGAGGGCCAATGTCAGGGAGGTGCCATACACTTTTAAACCAACCAGATCTCCTGAGAACTCTATCACAAGACAGCACCAGGGGGATGGTGCTAAACCATTAGAAACCACACCATGATCCAATCTTCTCCCACCAGGCCCCTGCTTCAGCACATGGGCATTATAATTCAAGATGTGATTTGGGTGGGGACACAGAGCCAAACCATATCAGAGACTAAGGATATTTCTCTGAAATCGTGCCATTGCTATAAGAAGAAAAAGAGTAAATTATATTGTGCTCTCATGGGAAGTAAATACATATATAATTTTCATATGCCTAAAAAAAATCACACAAACAAAAGAATCAAATTTAATATTTTATCAGGAAATAAAAGTCAGAGACAGAATCCTTAACCCAAATTGTCTGTGTACCCACATATTCACACATAAGACAGAAAAGTAGGAAAGGCCCTCAAATCTGATGGTATCCACCCTCAACATAAAGAGCTAAGGTCACACTTCAATTTTCAACAACTTAATCTGCTTTGTGTTTACATCCAGGTGCTTAAAAGCTATTTTTAAATGAATTTATTAAAATGCTAATTGCCATAGTTACCACAAAAAAAGATGAATTGACACAACTACATTACTACACAAGGGAAACTGCACTGCTGAAAACTTTGCTAAAAATTATATTTATTTAAGAGATGGGGTCTCATTTTGTTGACTACTTTGGAGTGCAATGTCACCTTCATAGCTGACTGCAGCCTTGACCTCCTGGCCTCAGGAGATCCTTCCACATCAGTTCCTTCGTAAATAGGACTAGAGGCATGCACCACCACACCTAGCTAAGTTTATAATTTTTTAGTTTATTGTAGAGATGGAATCTTGCTTTGTTGCTCAAGCCAGTCTTCAACTTCTGGTCTCAAGCCATCCTCCGGCCTCAGCTTCCCAAAGTGCTGGCATTTTAGGTGTGAGCCACTGCATCTGGTCGCTGCAAACATTTTTTAGAACAATTCACAATATGTAACAAATATCTTAAAACGTTCACACCTTTTATTTTTTTTTTGAGACAGAGTCTCGCTCTGTCGCCCAGGCTCATGTGCAGTGGTGAGATCTTGACTCACAGCAACCTCTGCCTCCTGGGTTCAACAGATTCTCATGCCTCAGTGTCCCAAGTAGCTGGGATTACAGGTACCTGCCACCACACCATGCCTGGCTAAGTTTTTTGTATTTTTAGTAGAGACGGGTTTTCAGTATGTTGGCCAGGCTGATTTCAAACTCTTGACCTCAAGTGATCCTCCCGCCTTGGCCTCCCAAAGTGCTAGGATTACAGGTATGAGCCACTGTGTTCAGCCCACATTCTTAAACTCAGTAATTCCACTCCTAAGAATAGATTCTAAGTAATTAGTCAAAGAGGCAAATCGCATTTATTACAGGAGGGTGTTCACACTATTCCAAAGTTTTAAGCATCTAAAGATCACTTAAATCCTCAATGATAAATACATTAAAAGAGGGTTTTATCATGTGATTTTCAGTGAAAAGGTTTGGTCCAAAACATTTAATATAATATGGTCCCAATTATGTAAATATATACATAAGTGTAGCAGCAGCAGATACATAAGAAAGAGAAAGGAAAAGAGACAACGTGAGAGAGAGAGCAAGAGAGAGAGCAAGGGAGAGAGAGAGATTATGAAGGATATATGCACTGAAAAAAACTGCAGGGAAAAATTAGCAATGTTCTGACAGAAATCAGACAAACATTTGTTTGGTTTCTTGTCTCAGTGTCCTTTTTTCTCCATTATTGATGGGTTAGTTTTGCCTCGGTCTTTTGTACATAAAGAATCTTTGAAAAATTGTATGAGAACGTGTCTTAGTCTGTTTGGAGTGTTATAATAAACTACCATAGGCTGGGTGGCTTATAAACTACAGATATTTATTGCTCACAGTTCTGGAGACTGGGAGTCCAAAATCAAGGCATGGCAGATTCAGTGTCTGCTGAGGGCTTCCTGGTTCATAGACGGTGCCTTCTTGCTGTGTCCACACATAGTAGAAGGGACGAGGGAGCTCTCTGGGGTCCCATTTATGAGGGCACTGATCCCATTCATGAGGCTCCACCCACACGACCTCATTACCTCCCATAGTCCCCCATGCTAACACTGTCACTTTGAAGGTTAGGATGTCAACACATGAATTTCGGGGACACGAACATTCAATTTATAGCAGAGCCTTTGATTAGAAACTGGGCCAAGAAAGCAAGCTCAACTAAAAATAGTCTATATAAGTGGTTGATCGTTTTTCCCTGAATTTAGATGTTGTCCAGAATAAAAACAGTGTCGCTTAGAAAGGACAGTGCTTCAAATCATACTTAATGATATTAATGTTGAAACTTAAGCCTGACCTCTTTAAAAGAAATTTTAAAATTTTCACTGTGTCATGATGCATTCTTTATTCTTAATTGTGCTCCATTTCAGAAAAAATAGAAAAGACTGAAGATCGTGACTGGGAACTTTCTTCAGGGTAATTTAATTATAAAAGATACAAACCCTCAAAGATTGTGTCACAAAGAGTTAGTGTTATACAACAGGGAAATAAAACAGGTCATAACTTCAAAAAAACATCTGAACTCCTGGTTTTTATTCAGGTGTTCAGTCTGTCTGGCATGACAGGACTGGTTTTGACATAAATAGATGCAGCTTCTTAGAACTAAATTTGGTTATAAATCACATAGAAGAAAACATTATGTCATTTAAAAAGAAAGAAAGCATACCACCATCTTCAGGGAATCTTCATTTATTTTTACTTTCCCTTTCATGACGATACATTGTTTTGAAAGAAGGTTTTGAAGAAACAACAGCCAAAAATGCATTGAATTATTCATTTTCATGAAACATCATATTTTGATTGGTTTATAGGACTCCATAGTGCTTGTCAGTAATACATTAAAGTTATAGCATTTAAAAATAGTTGGACAGAAAAAGAATGCACTATTAAGCAAGTTTGTAAAGAGCTTTCAACTCTATAATTGATATCACAGAGACACAATGCAATGTTTTCTATCGGTTCTTTCTATAGTAAAGGAAACAAAATGAACACAGTGGGTACAATTGCAGTATTGGAAATCATTTTTTTTTCATTTGCTTTGCGAATTGCAACCAAACTTTCATGTAACCAATTCTTACTGAAAAGGTTAAAATCAGACATGTCCCTTTCTGAATATTGCTTTTTAAAAACGTCACTATCATGTTCTGGTGTTGTCATAAGTAAACACACAAAGATCTCGCCCAGGAAGCTGTTATTTCAATCTTGAGTTAGTTATGCTATCGAGATTCACATGGAACACAAACCATGTACCACTGGATAAACTCTTAACAGATTTTTTTTTTCATAGTATGGTTATATATTAGTCTGCTCTTGCATTGCTATAAAGAAGTCCTTGAGACTGGGTCATTTATAAAGGAAAGAGGTTTAATTGGCTCACAATTCTGCAGGCTCTACAGGAAGCATGATGGTTTCTGCTTCCTGGGAGGCCTCAGGAAACTAATAATCATGGTGAAAGGCAAAGGGAGAGCAGGTCCATCTTACATGGCCAGAGCAGGAGGAAGAGAAAGAAGGGAAGCAGTGCCATACACTTTTAAACAACAAGATCTCGCGAGAACTCACTATTATGACACAGTACCAAGGAAGAAATCCACCTCCATGATCTAGTCACCTCCCACTAGGCCCCACCTTCAACATTAGGGATTACAATTCAACAAGAGATTTGGGCAGGGACACAGATCCAAACCATATCCAATTATTATATTCTTTCAAAAATAAATCAATTTGCCAAAGTTCTATAATAATCCTATTACAGTTGAATTCCCCAAAGAAAATTAAATATGCCCCCCAAAAAGTTTTCTGCTTTCAGGTGCTTCATTCCACAGGTTGTTCCTTTTATGGCAAAGCACTGTCTGTTCTAAATAAACCAAAACTATTTCTCCCTTTTCTAATTATAAGCTGAAAGCTGGATATGGTTAAGCCTAACACCAAGCTGACAGATTTTGTCTTGCAGTAATTTGAATGACTAAGTTCTCTCTAATTACAAGTGGAAGTGTTGTGCTTCTCTTGCTGACATGGGGGTATAGAAAGAACTGGAGTTTCTTCTGGCTGTGCCTTCCCCACAAACTGAATGGGATCAACCACAAGTGGGGCTTAGGAAAAGATGTAGTTGGAATGGTCAAAGCTATTAGTAGCCTGGAGTCCTGAATCACTCTGTGGAACCAAGGCAGTCACCAACTCAGATTATGAAAGACAAAGAAAGTTGCAGACATGGAGTCTACAAAGAGCTAGCATGGGGTACATAAAAAACTGGAGTTTCTCCTACCTGTTCCTTACCCCCAAATTAAATGAAATCAACTACACGTGGGGCTTTGTAAATATGTTGTTAAAATGGCAAAGCTATTAGTATCCCAGGGTCTTGCATCACACTGTGGAACCAAGCCAGCCAGCCACCCAGATCATGGAAGACAAAGGAACTTGCAGACATGGGATATATAAAGAGGTGATGTGGGGTATATAAATGGCTGGAGTCCCTCCTTTATATGCCTTTCCCACCTCCTAGATTGACTAGAATAAAGAACAAGTGAGGTTTCAGAAAAGATATAGTTGAAATGGATAAAGCCATAAATAGTCGGGGTTCCTGCATCACTCTGTGGAACGGAGCCAGCCACCAACCCAGATTATGAAAGACAAAGGAGCTTGCAGACATGGGGTATATAATGGTCTTATACTGGGTATGTAAATAGCTGGAGATCTCCTTTATATCTCTTCCCAATGCCCACCTTGGCTGAAATCAACAAGTGGGGCTTTGTTAAAATGTAGTTGAAAATGGCAAAACTATTCATAGCCTGGGACTCTGCATGACTCTGTGGAACTGAGACAGCCACCAACTCAGAAATGGAAGATAAACAAATTCTACCTTTTAGAGCCTTTGCATTTTTAGACTTTCATATTTCAGCATCTTAACATTTTGGCTAAAAATGCAGCCTGAGTTCTTTGTGTTTCCACGTCTTTCTTTAGGAAAAGTCTACCCATTTAACCAAGCCATTCAAAAATATATAAATTTGAAGATATTTTCATTCTTATATATTTTAATGGGAAAATATACAATTATATTATTTTCCAAACATTTCCCTTGTAATATGATGTTTCCTTAAAGCTGAAGCTGTCTCCTGGGAAGGCCTGCTAGAGGCAAGTAAAGTAGCATTAATGTTTTTTCATGCTTGCTAATAAATGTATGCAAAGCTTTTCTTTCAAGTTTTTTGCACTTTTTTTTTTCAAATAAGTGTATATTTCATTAAATGGCAACCATGAAATACTGAGAAGACTGTCAAACTAAAGTCAGAGAAACTGCTTCAATTGCTATTCCTTAAGACTTATGGCTAATAAATAAATGTCTTTGATTACGTATATATATATGAAAAGGGGATGTGAATTGAAATAAAATAATGTTACAAATAATTTAAAAATCTGGAGCAGATGCATAATAAATACTGAATTTATTTTTACTAGCTTGGGGATTCAGCTACTACAAAATAACATTAAGAATGTTTTGCAGTACTATCTTCACAAAAAGTAAAGTCAACTAAATGATGTTCTGTTCCCCACTCGGCAGTTAAATTTTCATTTAAGAAACATGAGTGAGAAACAGTTGTGTTGAAAAATTTTATCTGAAACTAAATTATCAAGGCTCCAAGTCTTTTCCGCGAAATGGTAAGTAACTTATTTTTCAGTATGGCAAACAGATATTTGTGCTAATTTTTAAATTAGAAATAAAAAGATACCTGTGAACTTCTGACTACTAGATTTCTCTTAATTTTTATAAAGTGCGTTTCCATTGAGAGAACTTTTCATTCACTGTGTGAACAAATTTGAAAATACAGACTTTTATTTTGCTTTTTAAATAATGATTTCTGATCTTAAATTAGAGAACAATTAAAATTGTAGCACTTTCTCTTTAATTAATAATATGATACATGGAACCAATTAAAGCTGCATAAATATTTGCTGATCAATGGTGTATATATGTGACATAAATTATTTGATAATTTTAATTGCACATGAGAAAAAAAATATATATCTTAATATTCTAAGACAAAACACAATGTAGTATTCATCATGTCCTAAATATGAATTCGCTGCTGGATGCTAATTGTTATAAAATATTGACATATATAAGTTTTCCCTTCTGAGTATTTTAAGATGTTGTTCCGATTTTCTCTGTATGTATTTAACCAACTACTTGCCTGCTTGTTCTTTATTTATTTCCTTGAAACAGGGTTTGCTCTATCACCCAGGCTAGAGTGCAGCGGCAGGATCGTGGCTCGCTGCAACTTCGACCTCCTGGGCTCAAGCAATCCTCCTGCTGCAGTTTCCTGAGTAGCTGGGACAACAGGTACATACCACTGCACCCAGCTATTTTTGTATTTTCTTTGTAGAGAGAGAGTCTTCCTGTGTTGCTAAGCCTTGTCTCAAACTCTTGGGCTCAAGGGATCTTCCCCCATTAGCCTCCTAAAGCACTGGGATTACAGATGTGACCCATCTTGCCTAGCCTCATTGTTCTATACTTAATTGAAATACCAGTGTTCTTGCATTCATAATATTATGTTGCCTACTCTATCTACAACCATTTTACATTTTCCTTCATTTCCTACTTATTTCACTTGTTGACTTTTAATGAATTAGATACTGAATCTCACTCTATAAATGTTTTTTCTAAATATAGGCAATTATTAAACATCTTATATACCTATTATATAAAATTATGTATTGTAGGCCAGGCACGGTGGCTTACACCTGTATCCCAGCACTTTGGGAGGCCGAAGCAAATGAATCACCTGAGGTCAGGAGTTCAAAACCAGCCTGGCTAACAAGGTAAAACCCCATCTCTACTAAAAATACAAGAGCAATTAGCTGGGCGTGGTGGCAGGCACCTGTAATCCCAGCTGCTCGGGAGGATGAGGCAAGAGAATTGCATGAACCTGGGGGTGGAGGTTGCAGTGAGCTGAGATTGCATCATTGTACTCCAGCCTGGGAAAAAATAGCAAAACTCCGTCTCCAAAAAAAAATTACGTATTGTATCTTTAAAAAATGTTATGGAGCATATATTTATATATTTTTCTACATTTTTGGCAAATGTTTTGTGGAATGGCAAAACTTGTCCTTATGGAAGTTATAATCCACTGGGCTGGGGAAAGATTGTCATGGACAGAGAAATGTTTGATCCTACAGAATGACGGTATTTGAAGGAGTAATGGAAAGGAGGGGTGTGTGTGTGTGTGTCTGTGTCTGTGTATGTGTGTGTTATGGTTTGGCTGTTTCCCCACCCAAATCTCATCTTGAATTGTAGGTCCCATAATTCGCACTGTCACACTTGCATAGGAAGGACCTGGTGGGAGGTAATTGAATCTTGGGCGCAAGTTTTTCCCATGTTGTTCTCATGATAGTGAATGAATCTCATGAGATCTGATGGTTTTATAAAGGGCAGTTCCCCTGCACATGCTCTCTTTATCTGCCACCATGTAAGACGTGCCTTTATTCCTTTTTCACCTTCTGCAGTGATTGTGAGGCTTTCCCAGACATGTGGAACTGTCAGTCCATTAAACCTCTTGCCTTTACAAGTTACCCAGGCTCAGGTATGTCTCTATTAGCAGTATGAGAACAGACCAATACTGTGTGTGTGTGTGTGTGTGTGTGTGTGTGTGTGTGTGTGTGTGTGTGTGGTGTGTGTGTTTTGTTTTTCAGTACGTTTACAGAGAAGATGATTCTTATATTGGATACATGTGCATAGTGGAGCACGGCAATTATTTCCATTTGTCAGTGAAACACTGCTGCCCTTTTTAAATGCAAGAAACAGGGTAAGACCCACGTCAAAGCTATCTACTTATCCTCTAGCAGAAATCATCTATAGGCTTTCTTGTGTCTAATTCAAAGTGTAGTACAAATTAAAGACAGCTTCAATAATTATAAGATAAATGTCCAACTGCTTTCTGGGTGCAAAATTTCCTATTTAAAGCTGGGCAGTAGGATTAGTACCAACTCAAAGAAGGATATAAATAGGAACAGGAGTAAAGATGACTGCAAGCCAATAACATTATCTCCCTAAAAATAGTAACAGTTTTCAACCTCTATCTACAAAATTTGATTTATGTATTTCTCAAATACAAGATAATTTTGTTTACCATCTTTAGTGCTTCTATTCCATTAAAGCTTTTCATAACATTCAAAAATGCATCAGCCATGAAAAATACATGGAGCTTGAAACATTAATAAGGTATTGAAATATGATTCACCCTGAAGGTTTTATACCCAGTAATCAGACATCCTTCCACCTCGCACAGCATATGTTTCTGATGAACGAAGAAGTTTAAAAGGAACATAACCTGCATGAAAGTAAGATATTGAAAATTCATACTTACTTTTAAATCATTTGTTTCTCTGACCCCAGAAAACAACACTATTCCACCTAGAAATTAGATGTCTACCACTTATTTGATTAGACTAAAGGTTGTATCTATTTGTCTATTATATATGTATCAATTATGTATCTGTCTAGATTTATATACTTATCATCTAGCAATCTATCTCTATAGAGATATAGAGATAGATAAAAAAGATATAGATATACTCTGCATTAAAGAAAGTTAAGGCTCAGACTCACATGTCTATATTACAGACTTAAATCTTAAGAGAAATAATCTCCAACCTGGGAAATATAGCAAAACCTAAAAATAAAAATTAGGTTTTGCTATGTTGCCTAAAAATAAAACTACTTTACTAAAAATAAAAATTAAAATATTGGCCAACTGTGGTGGGATGCACCTGTAGTCTCAACTACTCAGGAGACTGAGGCAGGAGAATTGCTCAAGCCTGGGAAGTGAAGGCTGCAGTGAGCCATGATCACACCACTGAACACCAGCCTGGGCAACAGAGCAAAACCGGGTCTCTAAAGAAAAACAAGTCTGCTAATTGAATGTATAAACTGGAGAACTAGGTGAAGAATAATTCGGCAATAAAACCTGTAAAGCATAATTTTCCTGAAGATTTTATTTTGAAGAGATTACGTTGATTTTGGCAAGAATGCTTTTGCTCTAAAGGTGAACACATCTTTGACTAGCCACAGAAGGTTAAGGCATCTGTACCCCTGGCTATAATAATGAGAAAGCTACTAAGCCTACAACATCAGAGAATAAAACACAAGCCAACCATCTTCCTGAAATTCCAAACTAAAATTGGAAGTGAATTTAAGGAGAATTTTTGGTCTCTGATATGGTTTGGCTGTGTCCCCACTGAAGTCTCAACTTCAATTTTATCTCCCAGAATTCCCACGTGTTGTGGGAGGGACCCAGGGGGAGATAATTGAATCATGGTGGCCCGTCTTTCCAGTGCTATTCTCGTGGTAGTGAATAAGTCTCACGAGATCTGATGGGTTTATCAGGGGTTTCCACTTCTGCTTCCTCCTCATTTTCTCTTGCTGCCACCGTGTAAGAAGAAGTGCCTTTCACCTCTCGCCTCCCCAGCCATGTGGAGCTTTCAGTCCACTGAAACCTCTTTTTCTTCCCAGTCTCAGGTCTTTATCCGCAGCATGAAAATGGACGAATACTGTCTCCTTCAACTCTCTGTTGCCCAAAGAATTTAAGGTCTAGTTGAAACACCTTTGACAAATAGATTTTTTCTGTTTGAATCAAGAATTTCCCTAATGACATGAAGAAAGAAAAAATACCTCAACTAAAAAGAAAACTATTCAAAGTTTATTTACCAGGTTCACGAAACACTTCCTATTTTTGTTTGCTTTCATGTATAAAATAAACTGGTGTTAATCCATTTAATGATGAATACATCTAAGAAAAGAAAAAATGGTAGCAGCTACTCAGGAGGCCGAGGGAGGAGAATCGCTTGAACCCAGGAGGCGGAGGTTGCAGTGAGCTGAGATGGTGCCACTGCGCTCCAGTCTGGGTGACAGAGAGAGACTCCATCTCAAAAAAAAAGAAAAAAAAAGATAACCGCAGAAGGGTAGATGTTGCCAGTTCAAACTATACTTCATTTATGGCTCATACCTGTAATTCCAGAACTTTGGGAGGCCGAGGTCACTTGAGGTCTGGAGTTTGAGACCAGCCTGGCCAACATGGTGCAACCTCCTCTCTACTAAAAATACAAAAATTAGCCAGGTATGGTGGTGCACGCCTGTATCCCAGCTGTTCGGGAGGCTGAGACAGGAGAATCGCTTGAACTGGGAGGCAGAGGTTGCCGTGAGCTGAGACTGAGCCACTGCACTTCAGCCTGGCTGGCAGAGTGAGACTCCATCTCAATAAAACACACACACACACACACACACACACACACCACCACCAACAACAAATTATACTTAATTTATATGAACAGGGATACATAGTATACCCATTTGTACAGGTAGACATCAATGAAATTGTCAATGATTTTTTAATTTGTGCTATACCATTTCACTTATTTTATATCTTTTGTCATTCTCACCAACATTTAATCATTATAATCTATCTTTTAAAATAATAGATAAATCTTAATTTATAAACAAGACATTTTCTGATGAATTATTTCTCCATAAAATAAACTTTGTTACTAACATACAGCATAATATAAGAGAGTCAGCTTACATATATGCTCCTGAATATTTTGGTCTCAATTATAAGGTCCCCTATACATTAAACTGACAGATTCTTTCAATCCACCAGCAAATGTTGTTTTCTTTGCCCCACAGAAACTGAAATTGCAGGAAACATTTTGCTCAGAATGAAGAATTAAGTAAACACAATTATTGTTGATCTTTACAGAAAACTCTGGTCATCAATATAATGCTATATGATTTAGCATAATGGCCAGATAATTTTCTACAATGTAATTTGCATTTCTGCATTGATTTCAAGAACTGAAATTCTAAAGATTCTTATAAATTAAATTAACAAAGTCTTCTTAAGTTAATTGTATTCCAGTGAAGTAGTTGGACACAGCCTCCCTATCCTACAAATGGGGTCATTTGGCAAAGGCTGAGAGTGAGAATCCAATGTTGCCACCACAGCATTCAATAATTTTCAGCCAGATATGGTGGCTTATACCTGTGATTCCAGCACCTCTCAAGGCTGAGGCGTGAGGATCTCTTGAGCCCAGGAGTTTGAGACCAGCCTGGAGAATGCAGTGAGACCACTTTTCTACTAAAAATGAAAAAATCAGCCCAGTATGGTGGCATGCATCTGTAGTCCCAGTTACTCAGGAGGCTGAGGTGGGAGGATCACTTGAGCCCAGGAAGCTGAGGCTGCAGTGGTCTATGACCATTCTGCTGAACTCCAGCTTGGGTGACAGAGAGAGACTCTATCTTGAAAAAAAACAAAAACTAAAAAATTTTCTTTTGACCTCAAGGTAAAAGTAAAGAATAAATTCTACTACTCATTATTTGATAAAAGCTGTTGGATGAGGCCAGGCACAGTGGCTCATGCCTGTAATTGCAGCACTTTGGGAGGCTGGCCAGCCTGGCCAACATAGCAAAACCCTATCTCTACTAAACGTGCAAAAACTAACCAGGCATGGTGGTGTGCACTTTTAATCCCAGCTACTTGGGAGGCTGAGGCAGAGCATCTATTGAATTTGGGAGGCGGAGGTTGAAGTGAGCCAAGATCGCATCATTGCACTCCAGCCTGGGCAACAGTGAGACTCTGTCTCAAAAAAAAAAAAAAAAAGCTGTTGGATGAAATTAGGTTTGCCATTCCCTTGACAGGGTTTTTCACTCCCTGCATTCTTTCTATTTTCATCCTTATTCCATCATTTGTTTCTGTTCTTCTCTTTTATGTATAAATATCCCCTAGTAATATCTTCCCTTTACAAACAGAATCAGTAGTCCTAACAACTCAAAATATAATGACAACAACAACAAATTTCTTAAATCCACCTGAATCACGTGCTACCTTCACTCATCTTCCCTTTTTGTTCACCCTTCACCTTTTTTTTCTACAACCTGTCTTTATCTTTGATTTCTCTCCTGAATTGTACATGCTTGCTTGTTAGGAATTAGGACTTCATATTGCGATAGACACTGTGGTGGTGCTCACTTTATCAGTTCAATTCACTGTAATTAACACATGCCATACCTGTATTCAGCATGCGCTTACACTTTTTTTTTTTTGTAGTTTAACCCTCTTCTTTGCTCACTTCCTATTTGTAAGAAATAGGACCTTCTCATGTTGCTGGGATACCTCTGACTCCTCTTCTGACTTTTGTTTTTTTATTTTAGAAATGGAATCTTACTCTGCTGTCCAGGCCAGAGTGCCGTGGCACCATCATAGCTCACTGCAGCCTTGACTTCTTGGGTTTGGCTCGATCAGTCCTCCCCATCAACTTCCTGAGTAGCTCGGACTGCAGCTGTGCACCACCACACCCAGCTAATTTTTTAAATGTTTTGTATCACTATGTTGCAGAGGCTGATCTTAAAGTCCTGTCCTCAAGAGATCCTCCAATCTTGCCCTCGCAGGCATAAGCCACTGCATAGGGATTTTCTGACTTTTTAAATGGTGTCACCTATTTTATATCCCACATCTTCATCTTCCTTTCTAACTCTTCTTGCTCTCACTCTGATGGCTCATTTTTTCATCTTGTGTTCAACTATCACTCATAATAACTGCCCTTGTGCTGCTATCTTCAAGCCAGAGCTTCCCTAGACTCCATGCTTGGCTTTTCTAAAAGGTTAAACACTCTCAGGTCTCACTGGCTATCTGAAAGCATCTCAAACTTGAAAAGTCAGTGGTGATTTTCTGGGCTTTCCTGAACCATCTGAGCACATAGCACTCAGCATGATGTAGTTAGACACCGTGGTGACAATTCCCTGGGATAATTGATCTCTCATAAATGAGAAAATGTGAATTAGACCAAATGTTAAAGGAGAATTTCTTTTTCCAACATTAAATCTAGACTTTATGATCCCCTTGGGAATGAAAAAATGTCAATGTGTGTGTGTGTGTGTGTAGGTGCTTCCTGATTTTTACCTGACACAGAGTATCCGTAAGAACCATTAAATATCTTTGTACCATACCAAATGCTTACAGCCACCATGAAATTAACACAGTACAAGAAATTTTGAAAATCAGTACAAATGTGCTTATGATGAGTGATATATTCGGCAGATCATCAAAATAAGTGTTCAAATTATTTTAAATTAAAGTTTAACAACACTATTCCCCTTTTAATTAAGGTCAAAGGTCGAACTTGAGAACTATTTCTACATATGGAGTGTTTATTCCATATTATTTTAAAATTGTAAGATTTTGTTTTCCTATTTAAGAGCACAAGCCAGTAGATAAGAGAGGGATTGCTTTAAATAAATACCCTTTATAGAAAGTTTAATCCTGAAATGTCTGAGGTAATGCAACATATTTTGATAAAATCCAATTCAGAGAAGAAAATTACAAAAGTTTGTTATATTACAAAGTCCTTTATATCTGATGGAACTGCAGCTGGCTTGATTCTTACACATCTATGTCCTTTTATCATATGACTGACACTGAAAAAGATACCACTTCTGTGCTTGGATGTTGACCTACATATCTGTGAGTCTGGTTATCAGGCCGTAGTACATAGACATAGGTCTAGTAAGTCAGAACAGAGATGTATTTCTGGTTCTACTTTCAGGGAGCATGGTTACAGGTCTTAGTCCATTCAGGCTGCTACAGCACACATAGACTGTGTGACTTATAACCAGCAGGTATTGATTGATCACAGTTCTGGAGGCTGAGTCCGAATTAACGCATGGCAGATTTGGTGTATGGTGAGGGCTTCCTGGTTCATAGACGGCACCTTCTCGCTGTGTCCTCACATGGTGGAAGGGGCGAGGGAGCTCTCTGGGGTCCCTTTTACAAGGGTACTCATCCCATTCATGAGACTCCACCCTCCTGACCTCATCACCTCCCAAATACCTCATATCCTAATTCTATCACCTTGGGATTAGATTTTGTTATAGAAATTTTTGAGGAAAATAAACATTTAGACCCAGGATGTCCAATCTTTTGGCTTCCTGGGCAACATTGGGAGAGTAAGCATTGTCTTGGGCCACACACAAAATACGGTAACACTAAGTATGGCTGAAGATCTAAAACAAATACAAAAACATCTCATAATGTTTTAAGAAAGTTTACGAATTTGTATTGGGCAGCATTCAAAGCTATCCTGGGCCACTTGCAGCCCGTGGGCTGTGGGTTGAACAAGCTTGATTTAGATCATAGCATTGCATTTAACCTACATCCTCTCTCTTCTTCACTTTGCAGGAAGGGGGACAAAGCCGTTGAAATGTTCTCCCTCTCAAGGTCCCTTTGCCAACATCTGTGGCTGAATGTAGATGTTCCCCTTTTAAGGCAAATTTCTTTAAATTCATAGCAAAGTATGCCCAAGAACATTAAAACAATGCTTCATTGCTTATGCCCGACATGAAAGAGCAAAATTTACACCTGCTATACAGTTCAAAATTGTCATGACCTTAGTAGAGATCATGAAACGTACAGTTTTAAAACTTATTGGAGTATCTTTATGGAACTATTTTAACGGACTAGAGTGACAATATTTTTATGCAGCATTGACCTCCCCTTCCCCAAATGATGTAAAAGAATGTGGCTGTATTAGAGTTTAGTGTAGTAAGACCAATACCATTTCAGGGAGCTTTTTGTAGTTTTCCTCCATAAATATATTTTCCACATCAACTGTTCTGAGCTGAGTTGCTGGAACATTTTCAATTCTTTATAAGTACATATTTTGGCTGAGTTCAGAAACCTTGGACTAGGCACTGTCCTTTGAGTGAGACATCAGGATTCAGATAGCACAGGCAGAAGACCAAATTTTAGTTCATAATGGAGTATTGCCAGCTTGTGAGCCTCTGGTGCTTTCAAGAAAGCATAGGTGATGGAAATCAAATAAAAACTGAGCCAGGAAAACATCTGGTGTGGAAAGGAACTCATTGCATAAAATTCTAAAAAAAAAAAAAAAAAAGTTAAGAAAATCAATCCTCTTCTACTTTTTAAAAATAAAATTTGACTGTACTAATTATAACCACAAGGAATGTTCTCCAGACTTGAATATTTTAAGTGAAAGATTAATATCCACCCATTTATAAAGCTCCAAATCCATTCCCCAACTTTACTCACATCACTTTTTATCCTAAATTTTCAAAAAAAATTACTGATATAGTTTGGAAAAAATCATGTCCTTGAACTGTTGAACCATATTTGTAATCTGTTTTAATACAAATACAGATATAATACTTAGAAAAACAGGTTCTTTCTGCTATTGGAAGATTAATGGTCATTTAATCTATGTTTCTGTCTCCTAGTTAAACCATTTATCCAACATTCTACCAAATTATTCTCTAGCCTTTGTATTCACATCTGCAAAGACTGAGAATTCAATGCCTTGATGAAAACAAACCAGTATTCATAAGCTTTTACTGAAACATGACTAAAAATGTGAAACTATTAGAAAAATGTGTATGCACATGCATTCAAAATGAAGAAAACCCCATCATAGCTTATCTTAGCCTGACTTCAATGATAGAAATCATATTTGATTGCCATTTTAAATCACTTTACAGTTGTTAGTATGGAGATTCCTTAAAGAACTAAAAGTAGAACTACCAATCGATCCGGCAATCCCTCTCCTGGGTATCTACCCAAAAGAAAAAGTCATTATAGGAAAAAGACACATGCATATGCATGTTTATAGCAGGGCAGTTCACAATTGCAAAAACGTGGAACCAACCTAAATGCTCATTAATCAAGGAGTGGATAAAGAAAATGTGGTACATAAACACAATGGAATACTACTCAGCCATAAAGAGGAATCAAATAATGGCCTTTGCAGCAACTTGGATGGAACTGGAGGCAATTGTTCTAAATGAAGTAACTCAGAAATGAAAAACCAATTATAATATGTTCTCACTTAAAAGTGGGAGCTAAGCTATGAGGATACAAAGGCATAAGAATGATACAATGGACTTTGGGACCTTGGGGGAAAGGGTGGTAGGAGGCAAGGGATGAAAGACGATTCCTTGGGTACAGTGTACACTGCTTGGTTGAGGAGTGGCTGAAAATCTCAGAAATCACTGCTAAAGAACTTATCTATGTAACCAAAAAACACCTGTAACCCCAAAATTATTGAAATAGTAAAAATATATGTTTTACAGTTTTCATATATATATATATATATATATATATTATCAGTTTATGGTTACAAAGTGAACACAGGCTCCAACAGCTTTGTGTGTGTGTGAAATTTAACTGATGTATTATTATAAAAGTATCTAATGCTAAGTAGATGCCAATATGTAGAGCTTTGGATACCAGGCATGAAATAGTCCATATTTGATAAAGAAAGATGCTAGGAATCAAGAGGGTTAAAGGAATTACCAGAGGCATCATAGGAACTCAAATTTACTGCTTTAAAATTCTATGACCTTGGAATCCATGATGCTAATTTTTTGGCTCCCAAATTGGCAAGAATATTTTTTCCCACCCATCCAGTTTTTTTCCCTGATTATCATTTTTCTTATAGAGATAATTATTATCACTTTAAGAAACACATGTTTGTTGTTATTGGTTGCATTATTAAGTATACAATCAGAACAAAGTATACTTTACATTTTTAGATTCAACTGAACTGCTGCTTCACTGTGGGAATCAAGATTATTAAGAGATAAATTTATCTGTACCTGAAAACCCTGTTTTATATCTTTTTTTTTTGCTGTCCAATTTTAAAATTGTGGTACACAATTGACAAAACATATAGCATTTAACACAACATATAATTTAGAATTATAATCATTTTAAAGTATATATTTTACTGGCATTTAATACATTCATCATAATGTGTAACCATCCTATCTTGATTTTTTGGAGAGTTTTGTTTTGTTTTGTAGGCAGGGTCTTACTCTGTCACCCAGGCTGGAATGCAGTGGCACAATCATGTAGCATTTCGTGACTAACTTTTTCCACAGAGCATGATATTCTCAAGGTTTAGCCATGTAGTAACCTGTGTCAGACCTTTATTCTTTTTTATGGTCAAACAAAATCCCATTATATGGAAAGACCACATTTTATTCATTGATTCATCAGTTGATGGGCATTTGGTTTGTTTTGTCCTTTCACTATGGTGAATAGTAATTCTATAAACATCATGTACATACATTGGTTTAAAAATGTGTTTGTATTTCTTGTGGGTATATACTTATTATTGAAATTACTGGATATTTCCTCTACAAAATTTTCAGATATTACATTTTAAAATTTCAACATGCCCTGCAAGAATGGCCATAATCAAAAAATCAAAAAACATGATGTCAGTTTTGATACAGTGAAAAGAGAACACTTCTATACTGCTAATGGGAATGTAAACTAGTACAACCACTATGGAAAACAGTGTGGAGATTCCTTAAAGAACTAAAAATAGAACTACCATTTGATCTACCAATTCCACTACTGGGTATCTACCCAGAGGAAAAGAAAAACATACTTGCACATAAATATTTATAGCAGCACAATTTGCAATCACAAAAATGTGGAACCAGCCCAAATGCCCATCAATCAATGAGTGGATAAAGAAACTGTGGCATATATATACAATGGAATACTACTACTGAGTCATAAAAAGAATAAATAAATGGCATTCACAGCAACCTAGATGGGAGTGGAGACTATTACTCTAAGTGAAGTAACTCAGGAATGGAAAACCAAACATCATATTTTCTCACTCATAAGTGGGAGCTAAGCTATAAGGATGCAAAGGCATATGAGTGATACAATGGACTTTGGAGATGTGGGGGGATAGGTTGGGAAGGGGGTGAGTGATAAAAGTCTACAAATTGTGTTCATTGTATACTGCTCAGGTGATGGGTGCACCAAAATGTCACAAATCACCACTAAAGAACTTACTCATGTAACCAAATACCACCTGTTTCCCAAAAACCTATAGGAAAAAAATTTCAATATGCATAATAGGATTTCAACGCACACAAATATGATTTTACAAGATACATAATCACAAAAATTTTAGCAACATTCTTTCTAGCCATTAAATGACTGGTATACTTTAAAATAAATATTTTATACTACACCCTCTATAGAGAAGAAGGAAGTTTGAAAATATGAGTGACAGTTTGATGTAGAGATATGTTTGATATAATCAATTTCTTCCCATTATAAATTGCCATTGGAGCCAAGTCAAGTTAAAGTTCACTTAAATATATGAACGAGAACCCATTAAAAATGATCCAAGAATTCATAGGCACTTTAAAACAATTTGAAAGTGAATTCCATGGCAATCGTGTGGTATTAATGACAATGACCACTTTCTTATCTCTGTAACAAGTATGATGCACATGTCTTCAGAAATCTGTACTTGAAATATCATTACTGCAACACTGAGAGTATGGCAAGATTGAAGAAATTGTGTGTAGGTTGATAAATTCATTAAAATGTCTATAATTCTAACTTAAAATACCTTCCTGCCTCCCATAAAAGGGTACTGACTCAGTGTAAATGCTTAGGAAAAGTGTTCACTGAAATAAAATTAACAATGTAGTTATGCCTTTCAACGAAAATCTCAAGTTAAAGTTAAAAAAACAACAACTCGGGAATAAATGAAGATAAAGAACATAGCCTAAAAACACTTGCAGAAAGTGCTCTGGTGTCAGCTTTAGAGATGAGTCTTGTAAACAGGACATTATAAATTAGGAAACAAGGCAATGTAAGTAGTGTCAAACTGGTCTGAGCTCTCTGTTGTTCCAGCCAGCACATTTGTTTGCATAAGAGACCAGAGAAACAGGATAGAGTAATTACTGCAATCGGTCTCTGAGCCCATTAATCTGTACTGAACTGTAGGGAGTAAATGAAACAGAAAGAAACCCAGTGGAGAAATCTTTCTTTTTTTGTGTCAAACCTCAAATCAAGTTTTTTATCTTGAAACTCCAATTTATAATTTACCTTTCTGTTCCTCGATGATCAACAACAAAAATACTATGTGAAAATCTGGGATTGGCAGGCATTTTCAGAGACTTGGTGAGAGTTGGTTAATGAACAGTAGGTGGAAATGTGACATCAATCTGATCTGGGTTTGCTTCCTGTAATGACTGGAGAGTCCTCATCAGTTGCCATTTTCTTACACAAGAATTGGAGCTACTGTAGCACCCTGTTGTGCTATTAAGTAGTATATCTTATTCATTCCTTCTAACTCTTTTTTTGTATCTATTATCCATCTCCACTTCCTCACTGCCCCATTACCTTTACCAGCCTCTGCTAACCATCCTTCTACTCTCTGTGTCCATGAGTTCGATTGTTTTAATTTTTAGCTTTCACAAATAAGTGAGAACATGTGAAGTTTGTCTTTCTGTGCCTGGCTTATTTCACTTAACGTAATGACCTCCAGTTCCATTCATGTTGTTGCAAAAGAAAATATCTCATTCTCTTTTATGTCAGAATAGTACTCCAATGTGTATATGTACCACATTTTCTTTATCCATTCATCTGTTGATGGACACTTAGGTTGCTCCCAAATCTTAGCTATTGTAAACAGTGCTGCAACAAATATGGCAGTGCAGATATCTCTTCAGTCACTGATTTGCTTTTCTTTTCAGTATATATCAGGCAGTGGAATTGCTGGGTCATATGTAGGCATAAAAATAAATAAGAAGAATTGGAACTAATGGTTTGCAGAAAATAACCGAAGTTTTAACTTTTTTTTCTTTGTAAGATTTTATTTTTTAGTTATTTTATTTGGGTTTTTCCCTTTCTATTTATTATTCTCATAAAGATCGTTGCACTTGGATGGAATTTGTACTTTAAGATCTATTTTGAATTAAATGAAAATGAACACAATACACGACATTATAATTTGTAGTGTGCAGAAACAGAAAAAATACATCACCAAATGCTTAAAAAAGAAGAAAGGTCTCAAAGGATCTAAGCTTCTACTTCAAAAGTCAAGTAAATAAGAGCAAGTTAATCTCAAAATAAAGGGAAGGAAAGAAATAATAAAGGTAAGAACAGAAATCAGTGAGAGACAAAGCAATTAAACAATAGAGAAAGCCAATTAAACCAAAAGACATTTTTTTTTAAAGTTCAATAAAATTGATAAATTTCTAACTATTCTAGTTAACGAAAAAAGGCATGAAGAAAATAGGGACCACTGACAAAACTCACACAGGAAGAAAAAAATGATAGCTTACATAACCCGATGCACATTCAAATAATGTAATTTGCAGTAAAAAGTGTACCCCAAAGAAATTTTTAGGAAGAGATGGTTTACTGGGTGAAACTTTAAAAAAATATGGAGAAAATAATACTGTGTACATGCAAAATCAACGGGAAAGAAAAGATAAACAAACATTTTCCAACTCATTTTAAGAGGCTAGTATAATAATAGTAAAGATTATAGTAAGAGTAAACTATAGCTTCATATCCCTAGTGAACATATATGCAAAAATCCTTAACAAAATATTAGCAACTAGAATTCAGCTATTTATAATAATAACCATCTATTTTGGTTAAGTGGGGTTTAGTACAAATATAAGGTTGCACTCATTAATCCACAAGTGTAAGTCCACGTATGAACAGAATAAGGGTAAAAATTTACATAGTGATAGTAAGAATCACTGGCTAAAAATAATTGAAGCAGAAAAGATGCATGGCAGCATTTCAATATAAGAGCCAAAACTATAACTTTGCTATAGAAAATAATCATTTCTCATAAGAAAAATTATTTGTGACCTTTGGTTAGTAAAATATCTCCTAAGTGAGACACAAAAAAGATGGGCCATAAAGGAAAATAATAGATAGTATTTTGTTTAAAATTTAGAAAAAAAGATTTAAAAGACACTGTTAAGGACATGGTAAGTTAATCCACAAACTGGAAAAGAAGCTTCCAATATAAATAACAGACAAAGTGACAAAGACTTCTTCTTTTTTTTTTGACCAGAATATATATTTTTTAAAAACCTCTTACAAATAATAAGAAGAAAAGCAAAACAACTAAAATAAATGAAATGGCTAAATGATATAACCAGACACTTTATTCAAGAAAATATTCAGATGACCAACACCCACATGAAGTGTAATCGGTATCATTAGTTTTTAAGAAGAGCAAATTAAAACAATGAGTGACCACTACACATATATTGGAGTGGCTAAAATTAAAAAGACTGACCATATTAAGTCTTGGTGATAGTGTGGAACAATTAGTATTCAAACATGCAATTTGTAAATGTAGTATTAGCAAGCCACTTTGGGAAAAATTTTGACCTTTTTCAGTAACGTTCAATATACACTTGACATATCACACTGCAATGCCTCTTCTATTTATTTATCCAAGATAAATAAAAAGATACTTCTACTCAAAGACCAGCAAGTGAATGTTCAGGTCAGTTGAAGCCATATTAAGCAGAAACTGGAAAAAAATCCAAATATCCATCAACTGGTGACTACATCCATAAGATGAAATCCTCTTCAATGATAAAAAGAACGAACTACTCAGATCCACACCAACATGAATCACACCCAAAAGGATTATGCCTAACCAGGCAGGCAGAAGAGAATGATTCATTCCATGAATATGAGATCCTTGACAAACAAAAGCTAGTGACTTGGGACTCAGGAATTTTTGTGGATTCAGAGGGAGTGGTCGTAATCAACAGCCATGGGACATATACAATATATTTATTTATTCAATTTTTGAAATAGAGCCTTGCTCTGTCACCCAAGCTATAGTGTAGTGTTGTGATCATGGCTCACTGCAGCCTTGATCTCCTGGGCTCAAGCAATTTCCCCATCTCAGCCTCCCAAATAGCTGGGACGACAGGTGTATGCCACCATGCATGGCTAACCTTTTTATTTTGTGTAGAGCTGGAGTCTCAATTTATTGTTCAGGCTGGTGTTAACCTTGTGGGCTCAAGTGATCCTCCTGAGTCAACCTCTCAAAGTGCTGAGATTACAGGTGTGAGCCACTACACTGGGCCCATACAGTATTTTTGACTGATGGAAGTGGCCTATACTTTGGCTGTGATGATATTTACATATATATATCAGAATCTATCAAATTCTATATTTTTAAATGTGAATTTTAAACTTGCATATTGTTGTATTCAAATTACTCATAAATAAAAATAAGTATTATTAATTCTTAAAGACCACAGTTCAGCATTCATGTATGCCCAAAGATGATGATGATGATGAGGAAGTCAACCTGCCCAGATTTCTTGAAGATACCAACTCACCTACCCTTCTTCAAGCAGGTCCACACTGAATCCAGAGGGACAGCTTGCTTTCTCTCTCCTTAGGAAGTCCAGTGGTTATTTGAAAAATCATGCAGACTTGGAAACCAAGGGATTTTATGAACATTCTCTGTTTAATGAACCACATAGAAGGTAAATCCTATTTCCTTTGTTATGGGAAAAGAGATGCCACAATTTCCCTGAGACCCTGGATTCTAGCTTTATTGTGATGTAACAAGGATAAATTCATCTTGAGTGGATGAAGAACAAAATTGGGCAGAAATTCAGGTCCCTATCAGACAGATAAATATTGCTAAAAGCCCATCTTATAAATGAGAAAAAAGTTATCTCCTATCTTATTACATCTCTGACCCCATAGTTTTCATCTCGTTTTTCCTTGGCTGAATGGCAAATGTCTGTGTGTTGGGTGGTATATATATAAAGAAATTGTGCTCAATTTTTCTCTTTGAGCTCTAGATGAAAAAAGAGGGGAGAGAGAGAAGAAAATATTAGGTTGGCATGCCTTTCAGATGAAAGAGTTCTTTTTATGTTGAACTAAATGGCTTTTAGAAATTAAACCTGATTGGCAAATGATATAAAAAGGGAATTAGAAAGTACTCCAACAAAATTTTTAAGAGAATTGACAGTTTCAAAAAATTGCTTCAGTCTGGATTTGATCAACAAGATGAGAAACAGAAACATAAAATTATAAGTGGTTATGATTTTTGCAATTCTTTCCAAACACATAAATGGGTTAAAGAAATCTAGTAATTGAAACATAAACTCACAAAAAAATTTTCTGCATCTATCTTCCAATTCTAGCCTTCATTTTCATTGCTATTATTGAACAACAGAAGTCCAGATAGCAGATTTGGTAAACAATAATAACTATAATAATAGGTTTTAGAGCCTTTTTGGAATTAAAAGTAAGATGTAACATTTATCTTCCCTCATCCATTTTGTACTTAAAGAAATAAAATTAACATTAACTGAATTCATGGAATAAACCTCAGTCATTATGTAAAATTTGGTTAAAGAGTACAGTATAGAATACATAATATTCATTTAAAAATGATCCTCTAGGATCTTGTTTCTATCTGGAACAGCTTGCTTATTGTACAATAAGTGCAGATGAGATGGTTTGAGAGGTTATGAAAATTAAGAGACCTCAGTTTGCTGCAATTAAAGCACAGCAAAGAAACAAGATAGGCTTTCTCCCCGACACCCCCACCAAAGCTCAAATCTCATTCAAAGAAAGATAGCTTAAATGATAGCTTACGATAGATAGCAGTGAACACAAGGATTGGAAAGAAAAATATATTGCATTTTGCTTGTTCAAGCTTGCAAAGAAAAGATAAGGCCAGTGAAGAAGCAGAAAGAGATAACACCAAGAAAGGGCGGTAATAGGAATAAAAGACTCTTTGAAAATGCTGTCCAGCTGAGAGAAAAAGGAAATCTAAGACCAAAACATAAAAAATAAACCCTACAAACCAAAGAAGGATATCAAATGAGCGTCCACTATCAAATATCACCTGCTGAACACAGTCTTCCTCTGCCAAAAAAGTGGCAAGAACTTATTAGAAATGTTATTAGAAACTTATTATCAAACAAGTTGAAATTTGGATGTGAGAATAGATTATAAACATCCAAATCATGATTTCTCAGTTGGAGTTTTGTGTGTCAAATGGACACTCATTCCGCAATCTGAAAACAAAACAAAAACAGATTTCTTAGCTGGACAGTTCAAACACAGCAGTTCAAAATAAGACAGGCTCTGATCTGCGTTGCTGCTAGACCAGCTGTCATGGGGCTAAGTTGTTGCAAAGGAGTGAAAGGAAAATACCAGGTAAGAGCTTGCAGGAAACCTTCTATAAATTAAAAGAGAAAGGAAGCCCTTCTTCTGTCCTCTTCTTTGTTTTTCCTTTCCCTATTGTGATACTGGAATACAGATAATTCCAACTCAAACTGTGGATGAAGAATTTCCATTTATGGTAAGCAGCTTTATTACAGCTTTGTTTCAGCTTTATTCTCATTTTCTTGTGTGTATGCATTGTTCCTCTTAGTGTAGCACTTGTTAACAGCCAGAGAGATAAATTTGGCTGTGAGCTGAGTGCTTTGGACATTTTAACATGTAAAATGTAAAACAAACAAATAAACCAAACAAAACTACTAGCTAGTCCTTCAGAAAGAGCAGTGGGTTGCCAAGTGAAAGGCGTTGCATCTGTCCACAATTTCATAATTGTTTATTCTCTGACTGTTTAAAGAAAAAAATTACTAACTTATTCCTAAATCGATAGCAAATATTTATGGGAAAGGAAAACAGCTTATGGTTTTCCCTTTTCATTTTTCTAACAGTACCTAGAACAATATTCATAAGAAGCTAAGCACTTGAAAAAATAAATCATGTGGCCACTTTTATTAAACACCTCTTGTGCCAAGTTAACTTTGACTTTGTGTCTTTGAACAATTCCACCCACCAATTTCAATTCTCTACCAAAACCAAACCAAAACAAAACAAAAGAAAAACCTCCATTTGCCATTGTGTTCAGATGGATAGAATATATCTAAAACAGTTTATTTGATATTGAAAACCTCACCATTTTTATGAGATAGTAAAAGGATACTATTGTTTAATGTTTCCACAGCAATTCTTCCAAATAAAAGCCTTTGTTTATTTGAGTGGCTTAGTTGAAATTGGTGTTAAAAAGTGAATGAAGAAAGATGTTACCACTTGCTTACCTGTTATAAAAGTTCCCAGCAAAACTGAAGTCATACTAGAAAGAAGTGACAGGTTAAGAGATGGATGAATACTATTAATTTTTGACAAGTTATAAAATAAAACATACAGATATGTGTTATCATATTCACAGACTTCTCAAGAAACAACTTCTACATATGTTAGGTGTATTTTCAAGGCTGGCAAATGTAAGCTACTAAGAAGGAAGCATTATTTTTAAAATTCCCTTATTTTTATGCCAAATATTGAAATCATTGGCTTGTTTTCAATAAATTTTACATAAAATATTTTCAGATTACAGAGAAGAAAAATGTAACCTGTAATTAGTAAATTAATGAAATGTTTTGGAGTATGTATACATATAGCCATGGTCACTGATACCTTTTATTAGGTAATGTAATTTAAAAAATAATAATTTGAACACATTCTCTCATAACTATCAGGCTGCATTTTATTAAATCATTTGATTGTGTCCACTATAGTTTGTTGAAATTTCATTGCCTCAAGACAGAATATCATAGCTGTAATCCTGTAGGTTCTCTGAACCTCTTAGCAGAAAAAAACAAATTAGAGTGTTATGTATGAAAACATGCAAGACAAAAAAAGAAAGAAAGAAAGAAAACAGAACTTTGAAAGTTAAGCAAATATTAACTTTAGTAAAGTCATTTTCTCCCCAAATAGTGAAGATGGATGGTAGAAATAATGTCAAATTTATATTCGTTATGTTATTTTATGACTTCAACCCCCATTGTGAGGTACATGTTTGTGAGTATACAAAACAGGACAATATTGAACATTACTAACAGACTTTAAAATCTTGGTATAGTGTCAATTGCCACCATTTTTGTTTTTCTTGTTGGTTTATTCCTATTATTAAATAAATATGATACTAATTCATAGTAAGAGAATTACTGTTGTAATCCTCTATTGCAGGACCCAAATCTGGCAAGTGTTTAAAATGACTAATTTCCAAATTGATCCAAAACCCTGACAAATGGTAATAAAATGAGGCTTCCCAGCCACAAGCATTCACTCGTCAAATTAGTCCTTTATACCATTGACCTTATTTTTAATTTCTCCAGTTTACATATTTAATTCTCTTCATAGAAATTCTACGGAATGGTAGTAAAAACCACCACTTATGTGCTCACCCTTTGGGAGCTGAGTTTGCAAGACATTTTCATCTCTTATGTGGAAACTGGGACACACTAGCATACAACGGCTGTCCTGTGACTTCAGTTGCAGTTGGTGTCATTGAAGGAGAAGAACACTGTTACTTCCTAATGCTCTTAGCCTCTAACAGTTTTAGGAAATGAAATTGCACCTGTGCGAGCCCATGCCTCCAGGTGGGCTCCCAAGGACCTCTGTCTCCTGGTACCATTTGCCATGCCTTTCTGTATAGCCCTCCCTGACTGTGCTAGAATAAGGTAGAGGTGATGTGTTGGATGGCATTTCTGAAAATGGATTATAAAACACCTTGAAATTGTTCTCTTCTCTGTATGTGTATGCGTGTCTCTCTTTCTGTTTGTGTTTTTCTCTCTCTGTCTCTTTCCCTCTCTATCCTTCTCTCTTTCTTTCTCTCTCTGTCTCTCCTCTCTCTTCTCTTTCTCTCTTCTCCCTCGCTCCCTCCTCTCTCTGTCTCTCTCTTTCTCTGTCACTTTCCCTGTCTTTCTCCATCTCTCTGTCTGGCTCTCTCTTACCCTCTCTGTCCTTGTATATCTCCCTCCCGTCTTTATCTCTTTCTCTCTGTCAGTCTCTCTCCGTTTTTCCATCTCTCTCTGCCTCTCTCTCTCTCTCCATCTCCTCCCTCTCCCTGCTCCATTCTGTCTCTATCTGTGTTGCTTTCTTCTTTTTTCTCTCTCCCTCTCTCTCTGTCTGTCTCTATCTGTTGGTCTCTCCCCGCCACCTGTCTCCCTCTGTCTCTCTCTCCCTTTTTCTACCTACTTCTGTCACTCTCTGCTTCTTCCCCACACTCTCTTCTCTTCTATTTCTGTCTCTTTGCCTCTGTCTCTCTGTCCCTCTCTCTTTCCCCAGCCTTTCTCTCCTCCCATCAGCACTCTCTCTGCGGAAGCCAGCTACCATATCCTAAGCAGCCCATTTGATTGGAAACTGAGGCCTCTTGTGTAGGAACAGCCTTGTGACTGGATGTGGTAGCCGGATCTCAACCCCAGTACAGGTTTCTGATGGCTTCAGCCATAACTGAGAGCTTAATGTCTACTTAATGGGGTACCCAAGGCCACAAACCACCCCATGAAATGGCTCCAAGATTCACGACTCCCACACACTCTGAGACAATAGCTGTTCGGTGATTCGGTTGCTACATTTGGGGAAAATTTGTTCTGCAGTGATAGAAAATTAACACAACACAGTTGTCAAAAGTATAAGATTTTAAAATTTACTGAACCCAATAAAGAGTATAGGAATCATTATGAGCATGGCTAATTATTAATCCCAAGAAAGTAGATTAACAGAAACGTTCTGTTTCTTAATAGTGGGACTTACGTAGAATAACAGGACAAGCTTTTTTTTTTTTCTTATAGAAGAACCTACCTTAAGTTCTGTATGATAACTAACAGGGAACCAGAGTGGTATTTCATTGGTTTCAAAAATAGACCAGGCAATAGGAAACAGCCCTAAATTTCAACGTTTTGAAAATAGAATCTTCACATTCACTTCTATGAATATATTTATTCCTTTTCTTTTAGACCAACTGGATTTTCAACTATATTACTCACCACAGTGTCTTTAAATTTTGGCCTCTGATTACATGCTAAGACATAAAAGTAGTGCATAGAATACATGGATCTATACTTAGCATTCAAATCACATAATAAAATGTGGAATTCTAAGTCAAACATTTATAAATTGGATGTAATTTCTCAGTATATTATGAAAATCGATAAGCTATTTTAATATATAGCAGGGGTCAACTTTTTTTCTCTTGTAAAGGGGAACATAGTATTTTAAATGTTGTAAGCTGTGCTGTCTCTGTTGCAGCTACACAGAACTGTGCTGCCGTCATGCAGAGCAACTACAGGCAAGATGTAAATGAATGCACATGGTTATGTTTCCATAAATATTATTTACAAAACAAAATATAATGATCAACCAGGAATGGTCATATACCATAGTTTGTTAACTGTGATGGTTATTATTATCAACTTGATTGGAGTGAAGGATGCAAAATACTGTTCTTGGGTGTGTCTGTGAGGGTGTTACCAAAGGAGATTAACATTGAAGACAGTAGACTGGGAGAGGAAGACCCACCCTCAACTTCGGTGGGCACTATCTAATCAGCTGCTAGTGAGGCTAGAATAAAGAGGGCAAAAGAACACGGAAGGACTAGACTGGCTGAGTCTTATGGTCCTCGTCTTCCTCCCATGCTTTGTGCTTCCTGCCCTCAAACAAGTTCTTCAGCTTTCGGCCTCTTGGACTTAGTTTGCCAGGGCTCTCAGGCCTTCTGCTACAGACTGAAGGCTGCACTGTCAGCTTCCTTACTTTTGAGATTTTGGGACTCGGACGGGCTTCCTTGCTCGTCAGCTTGCAGATGGCCTATTGTGGCACTTCATCCTATGAACGTGTGACTTAAAACTCCTTAATAAACTCTCTTTCACATATACATCTATCCTATTAGCCCTGTCCCTCTCCCTCTAGAGAACCATGACTGATACATAACCCTCTACTGGTCAATAGCATTTGGGAAGTAACTATATGTTATGAATATATGGGGTTACATTTTTTAAAATGTTCAGATTTTTCAACATCATTGGAGAAATGAAAATCAAAACCACAATGAAATACCATCTCTCACTAGTCAGATGGCTATACTTAAAAGGTCAAAGAACAACAGACGCTGACAAGGCTATGGAGAAAAAGGAACACTTACATACTGTTGGTGGGAATGTAAATTAGTTCAGACATTGTGGAAAGCAGTTTGGACATTTCTACTTAAAACAACTACCATTTGACCCAGCAATCCCATTACTGGGTATATATCCAAAGGAAATAAATTGTTCTACAAAAAAGACAAATGTACTCATATGTTCATTGCAGCACTATTCACAACAGCAAAGACATAGAGTCAACCTAGCTGTCCATCAACAGTGGCCTGGATAAAGAAAATCTGGCACATATACACTGTGGAATACTACGCAGTCATCAAAAAGAATGAGATCATGTCTTTTGCAGCAACATAGATGCAGCTGGATGGCATTATCCTAAGAAAATTAACACAGGAACAGAAAATCAAATACCACATGTTCTTGCTTATAAGTGGGAGCTAAATGTTCATTACTCATAGACACAAAGATGGTAACAAAAGACAAGGGAGACTACTAGAAGGAGGAACGAGGGAAGGCGGCAAGGGCTGAAACATTAACTATTGAATGCAATGCTCACTACCTGGGTGACAGAATCCATAGCCTAAACCTCAGCATCATGCAATATATGCATGGAACAAACCTGCACATGTATTCACTGACTCTAAAATAAAATCTGAAGTTATTTTCTTAAAAATGTTACAGGAGGGATTTCATCATTTGGTAGAAGATTGGTCTATTCATCCTTTAAGGCTTTCAGTGTCAGTCTCGATGAATCAGTGACTTTCCTTATTGATCAGTGTGTGTAACTAGACACTGCAACTAATAAAGTAAATAACACTTTATAAATATTGAAGTTTTCCATATAGCACTTTGAGATGATAATAGTTCTGAGTGTGTTCCTCATTTTTACAAGATTTGATCAGGAGAGACTATCCCAGTTGGCACCATGCAGCAAGGAAAGCTATATAGAAATTCTTTTATGTATTGCCTTGAGGAATCAAACAGTGGGATTTGGTCAACTGCAGTGGCTCATATAGGAAGATAAAAGTTCCCAGGAGGAGAACGCTGGAAAAGAGAAGCATCACATTCTGTGCCTAAACTCAAGTTTTACTCCTGGGTGACCTGAGCAATGCATGTGTAAGAGCTAGTAAGGGCTAAAAGAAATAAAACTAAATTTCAACTGCCAAATACAGAAAGGAAGAGACTGAAAATTAACTGCCTGTTAAAATTTTAAAAATATACATTCTTTAGAATAACATGAAGAATATAAGTCTCAGAGCACAACAAATGATAGTTCACACACAGGCCTGATTTTTTGTGCATGGCCCTTGAGCATTTGGACTTGCAAAAAGCTGCAAACAAAACAAACAAAACAAAAAATAAACAAAGAATGTGTAACAGATGACATGAAGTCAGTCAAGTCTAAACCTTTTACTCTTTTGTCGTTTGCAGAAAAAAAAGAAAGCTAAACATGCAATGCCCAGAATATAATCTAAAATGACTAGATATACCAAGAAGCAGGAGAAGTTGGCCCATACTGAAGAAAAAACAAAACCAAAATACAAAAACCAGCAATGTTGACTGACCTTGAGATACTCAGATGTTTAATTAGCAGACAGGAATGTTTATATAGCACTCATGTCTGTAATTAAGAACATGAAGTTAAAAAGAAATAAGTGCTCATAATAAATGAAATGAAAGATAACTTCAACAAACAAATTTATAGCCAAAATATAAAAAATACTACATATGATCTAAAAAGTACCCGGATAGTCTTAACAGTTTGGGTTAATAAAGTTCAGTTGATAGAAATCTTTCATCTGAACAATAAAGTAACAGAGAAAGAGAAAGTAATGACTGAAAAAATAAATAAACAAACTGGGTGTGGTGGCTCACAACTGAAATCTCAACAGTGTGGGAGGCTGAGACGGGCAGATCACTTGAGGCCAGGAGTTCAAGACCAGCCTGTCCAGTGTGGCAAAACTCTGTCTCTACTAAAGATACAAAAATTAGCCAGCGGTGGTAGTGTTTGCCTGTAGTTCCAGTTAATTGGGAGGCTGAGACACAAAATCACTTAAACATGGGAATTGGAGGTTGCAGTGAGCCAAGATCATGCCAGTGCAAACCAGCCTTAGTGACAGAGTGAGGCCTGTCTCAAAATAAATAAATAAATAAATGGATGAGAGGTTTTTTTTTTTTCTTTAATTGCCCAAGCTGGCCTTGAACGCATAGCCTCACCTCCTCAAGGGCCAGGAAAACTGGCCTGAGCCACCGTGGCTCCCTATAAAATAAACAAACAAGCAGAGCCTCAGGAACACATACTGAAATATCAAAAAGTTTAATTGAAGATTCAGGGAATGGAGCAGAAATGACAATAAACTTCTTGATTTTTGTGAAAGATATGCATTAATGATTCAAGAAACACAGTGAATCCCAAAAAGAATTAAAAATAACACAGACACATAATTGATCAACTTTTGAAGTCCAAAGATAAAAAGAGAACAAATAGAGAAAAAATTACTTGTTCCACACAGTTGAGTGGAGTAGGGTATAGATTGTGCCTGGATATTTTCAGGCAATTCTATTTTCAGGCTACTTTTCTGTGTTTGCATGGGAATTTTTTTCTCTTGTCATGGCATATGTTTTACCTTTATTAAAACCATATCTATAACTACCTATCATCTATCTATACATTCACACAAGAGAAGATATAGATGTCCTTTGTGAATCTGTGTGTGTGTGTGTATCTGTGTGTATACATATGTATATATATGTGTGTGTATATAAATTATAACTGTGCATATATACACAATCTGTATAGCTATATGTATGTTAAACAGATATATATATTTATATATATATTGTATATGTACACAGACATATACAAAAGTATCCATATATAAACAAATATATTTATATATGTAGTTTTAACATAGATATGTAGACATAGATATGGCCTTAATATAGTTAGTTGGATAGATAGATAGATCAATATAATATATAGGTATAGATATCCTGTGTGACTTTTCTTTTTCTGATTCTGTTGCAGAACCCCATCAAAACACACTCATACAAATTAAATAAGAGTAAACAAAAAGTATATAAAAATATGCTCTGCACCCATGGTAGCATGAAATCTATCAACTCCATGGCATAGTTCACATTTAAAGTTCAAAAGACACATGCAAAGGTTTTGATGGATTTGGAGTACAAAACATTCTCAGACCTGATTGATGAGAGTGTTTTGGGAAGGACTGTTGTAGAAAACAATTTCTTTAAAAGTCAAATACACACCTTATTTATTCCTTGCAGTTTCACTATTAGACAGTTACTCAAGATAAATGAAAGTAAGTCCACACTACAGCCTGTATACGGCTATTTATAAAAGGCTTCATGTAAAACACCCAAATGGAAAGAAAGAAACCAACACCCCACCAATTAGGGGATAGATAACCCCATTAAGGTCTGTCTACACAATGGAATCCTCTGTAATAACAAAAAGCAGACTATTGATGGCTGAATTTCACAATAGTACGGCTGAATTTTAAAAGAATTGTGCTCAGTGAGAGAAGCTAGATACAAAGAAAACATTATATTTGAAAGTTTGATCAAGTCTCTTTATCAGTAATTCTATTTCTGCAACATTCTTGAGAAGAAAATACAGATATCGCTTGTGAATATAGATATATCTAGATTATCTATAATATAGAGAGATAAAGATGTGGCTTTAATATAGATACACTGATATAGATATGACTCTAAGATAGTTATAGATATATAGGGATAGATAAATGTTATAGACATAGATATGTTTTACCTTTACTAAAGCCACATCTATATCTATCTTATCTATCTATCTATCTATCATCTATCTATCTATCTATCACCTATCCAGCTATCTATAAATTAACGCAGAAGAAGATATAGATATCTTCTTAGATATAGATACAGAGACAGAAAACAGATTAATAGTTATCAGAGGCTTTGTGTGGAAGGTGTGCTTTCTGCAAAAGGACATGAGTGAGCTTTTTAGGGCAAGAGAGATGGTCTCTATCCACACTGTGGTTGCCATTGTGTAACTGAATACATTTACCCAAATCTACCACATCAAACATTTAAAAGGAAGGGATGAATACTGGTTATGCCCAAGCCTTGGTAAGTTATATGTTAAAGAAAATATTAATAGTTATTGTTATTGTTGTTATTGAAATGCTTATTGTCGAGCAATTAACAACTAATTATCTTAAGATAGTATTGGGCTTTTTGGATGTAATGCTTCAAAATAAATGTTTCAATAGAATTCATGATTGTTTGACATGTTGTCATTTAAACTTACGGTAGGTTTGACAAATGTGTGACCTCTTTGAATGCAAGACTAACTTTTTCAACTCTTATGAAATAGGTTTTTTTTTTCAAGAATTTGCATGTCTAACCTTGGCATCTCTCCTCCTTCTTTTTCCTTTCTTTTGAAGCTTTGAGAGACTGTGAAATTTAGTAATCTCCCACTGATAAAGAAGTTTGTTGTTTAATGCACATTATAAGATGCCTGGGGCCAGCTTCACCCTGTGGGAAGAATCAACACAATAAGTTGAAATTCTCTTTGCTTTTAAATAGCTTTTTGTTATTTAAGGAAGAAAATTGCTTAGTTATATTTCATAATCTGTACTCAAGGACATATGCAGAGAATAAAATGCAATGAAAAAGTGCAAAATTACCTGTGACATCACTATATCACAATGTTATTAGGGATATAGGTCTTGACATATTGGATGTGTTTGTTATTTTCAATATCAGTTATGGAAAATAGCATTGCCAATCTAGAAATTTTTTGCTGGTATCCCTTTCACGGTTATAATAAGTTGCATACTAATGGCTTAACTTTTAAGCACTGTATTAGTCACAGTTGTTCAGAGAACTAGAGCCAATAGGGAGTGGAGAAAGAGAGAGAGAGAGACAGAAAGAAAGATAGAGACAGAAGGAAAGAGAGGAAGAATTATTTAAGTAATTGGCTCTCTTGATTGTGGAGGGCTGATAAGTTCAAAGTGTGCAGGGTAGACTTGCAGGATTGATACCCAGGGAAGAGTTTATGTTGCAGCGTCACTTTGAAGACCATCCTGGAGGAGGAATTCCCTGTTCTTGGAGGTGCAGAGGGGATCAGACTTTTCTATCAAGGTCTTCAACTGACTAGATGAGGCCCACACATGTTCTGCAGAGGAACCGGCTTTACTCAATGTCTACTGATTTAAATCTTAATCTCACCTAAAAAGTACCTTCACAAGAGCATCTAGACTGGTGTTTTGACAAATACTCAATCAAGTTGCCACATAAAATGAGTCTTCACGATGACTTTATCATAAATTTGCTGAAATTAACTTATAATATATTAAGTTGATTTATAAATATTATAAATAATAGTCTACAATTATTATAAAATATGAATTTAAAATTTTTATGAAGACAATTTAGACAAATGTGGTTGCATTTCTAACTTGTCAGCACTGTTCACAGTAGCCAAAATTTGGAAGCAACCTAAGTGTCCATCAACGGATAAATGTATAAAGAAAATGTGGTGCATAAATATAATGGTATACTATTGAGTGATAAAAAAGAATGAGATCCTGTCATTTGCAAAAGCATGCATGGAACTGGACGTCATTATGCTAACAGGGAGACCTTTTTTTATCACTATTTAGCATTGTTCTGCTAAACTTTTGATAATCTCTACTTTTTGGTCAAAAAGTCTTCTAATTATTGAGTAGGAAATAACCAAATGTTAGAAGCCTTAAAATATGGAAGTGTGTAGCCTAGATATATTTGCAATATATTATACCAGTAGACAGTAGATAAACATTTGGGTGACAGTTTAATGAGATCTTATTGTTTAGAATACTGTATAAACATTATTTTTGCCATATATATATATATACCAGTAGATAGAAAAATCTATCTGTCTATATAATATCAGTATATATTAGTGTGTGTGTGTGTGTGTGTATGGATATACATATATATGCATATATATATATATCATACCACTAGATAGCAAATATATGTATTTATATATGTGCTATATATAGCAAATATATATTTAGCAAAATATGTATTTGTATGGTTGTATGTCTACCTTGTTATTATATATATATATTTGCTGAATATATTTGCTATATAATAAATATATTTGTATATTTCCTACCTACTGGTATAATATATTGCAAATATATCTATATATTTGCTGTCTGCTGGTCATATACATTATATATTTGTATATAGAGATATATAAAATTAGACTTGTTAAGATAAACTTCAAAGTGCATACAGAGCAAGCAATGTTTTGATACATTGTGTAGCTGCTCTAAATTTTATTACAGATTTAGAAAAGTTCAAAGCAAACATTCACTAAAAGTTTGCATATGACTGCGTCGATTTTCTCAGTTAGGTTAACATTAATCAGTTGCATTTTTTCACACACACACAATCATGATAAACAAATATTTTCTACTGTTCCACTTTCCATGAGCAAGCTTAAGGATGGTTTCACAGAAATAGCTGAAATTCTCAGTTTGCCTGTCCTTTGCACAAACTCCTGTGATTACAAAAAATCACAACTCTATCCCTTGGTCCACTTGTTTGCCAGGTTTCTCGTACAAATAATGCTGTAGAGGAATACTATATTTGTTTAGCTCTGATTCAAGAACTGAGATTCAGAACATGTTCCAGCATCTTCAAGACTCTACTTTTATCCTTCCCTGCTTTCTTTCAATAGCCTCAAAAACAACTAAGAGTTGTAAACTCTAGAGATTTTCGACAGTGGCTGCATTAACATTTTGCACAGAATAATATTCCTTTGTACTCCAGGAGGATTAGCAGCATCCCTGGCTTTTACCCAGTTGATCCCAGTCACATCCCATGCCTTCGTTGTGACAACCAAAGATGTCTCTGGAATTGCCAAATGTCTCATGGAGGGGAGCAAATCACCCCCAAATTTGAGCTAGTATGATGCATGCTACATCAGTTATTTCTTCTAAAATTATTAGACGACAGACTCTGTGACAGTAAGTATATCAGTTCATTTTCTCAGTGCTATAAAGAACTACCTGAGACTGGGTAATTTATGAAGAAAAGAGGTTTAACTGACTCTCAGTTCCACAGGTGTACAGGAGGCATGACTGGGAAGCCTCAGGAAACTTACAACTATAAGTGTAACTTACATGGTGAAAGGCAAAGGGGAAGCAGGCATGTCTTACCATGGGAGAGCAGGAAAGAGAGAGATAATGAGGAGGGACGTGTCAGACACTTCAAAATAAACCATCAGGTATCATGAGAACTCACTCATTATCATGAGAGCAGTATGGAGGAAATCTGTCTCCATGATCCAATCACCTCCCACCAGGAACTACAAATCAACTTGAGATTTGTGTCGGGACATAGAGCCAAACCATATCAGTAAGTACTCAAAAATACTTGGTGAATAGTTGCTACTATTTATAAAACTTCTACCATGTCTTCAGGATAGCAATAGATAAAAGCCTCATTTCCATTAGGGGGATGAGAAAACAAGCTTGAGAAAGAAGCTGGCTGCAGAGGCCAGATCTATATTTTCATTTTCCAGTAGAGAAGGTTGAAAAGCTTCTTTCTATGTGTGGCTTTAAAATTCCCATGTAATGGTCCCTGAACCAGACTGAGCCCATTTAATTATCTTTGGGCACTGCACATCCACTGGCCCAAGGCCTTTGATAAATAGCAGGTGATGATGATATGAAAGATATCATCTTTGCTTCTGTGAAAGATACAAGGAAACCAATTCTTTCAATGCATGATTCTGTCCTGGTAACGGAGGCAATTTGAGAGATGCATTAACTTTTTCAGACCATTAAGGTATTTTATGGGAAATGACTTCGACCGATGGTGCCCCAAATGGTCGTCTGGTGGCCTCATCCAGTTAATGCAGCTTCCAAAATTACCTCCTCCACAGGAGTCCATTGGGAGCACTCAAGGTGAGCGGCTGTTAACATCAGAGTGAAGACAAGGTACGCTCTGCATCTGTGTCTTTTTCCAAACTCTGTTAGGTCCCCAGTGGATACAAAGGTGCAGTTGGTCCATCATGCATAGGGGACTCTGCTCCTCATAGAATCAGGACCCACGATGATCCCAGTTCTCTCCTTTGAACCACAATGTCACTGCCCTGCCCTGTCCAACAACTCTGATATCTCCACTTCCTACGCTGTTGGGAAGGAGCAAAGTGTCAGAATAAAAGTCTGTGCTGCAAATTGTAGTGCATCATCATTAAGTATTCATGAATGATGAGATGCTGGTTCCAGGGGAATTTGAAGACATGGGGATTCAGAATTCCTAAAGGATGTGTTTCAGAAAGAAGAAAACATCGAGGAACATTCATATCTTTTGTGCAGACTTCTTTGCAGAATTGTACTCACAGAAACAAGGCACTCTTCCTCCATATAATCATTTTTTTTTCAGCTTTGAAATCATGCCCTTTAAACAGTAATTTATCTCATCAGCAAATTTGCCTTCTTATGGTAGGTCAAGAGTTAAAAGTTAGGGTTGGTATCATTACTCTTAACTACCCAGAAGTGAGGGACATGGTTTTCTCATATGAATTACCCTTATAAATACATGACTGCGTTTCTCTTTAAATTTTCTTTAAAGTAGGGTTTAGGAAATTTTGTAAGTAAATAATTCTGCATGCAGAATTCTTCTGGGTGTCTTTGTTTGTTTGGCTTATTTGTTTGTTTGTTTGTTTTGAGACAGGGTCTCACTTTGTCACCGAGGAGGAAGTGCAGTGGCAAAATCATGGCTCACGGCAGTCTCGATCTCCTGGGCTCAAGTGATCTTCCATTTCAGCCCCCCAAGCAGCTGGGATCACAAGGTGAGCGCCACTATGCCTGGTGTCTGGCTAATTTTTGTATTTTTTTTTTTTAGAGACATAATTTCGCCATATTGCCCAGGCTAGTCTCAAATTCCTGAGCTCAAGGGATCCTCCTGCCGCAGCCTCCCAAATTGCTGAGTTTACAGGGATGAGTCACTGCGTCTGGCCTTTTATTTCCTTTTGGCTAGCCTCGCTCCCTAGCAGACACTATAGTTTCAACACTGGAGTATAGTTTTAAGACCAGAGTATAGTTTTAACACTGGAGTATCATTTTGCCTGTTTCCAAATCTTGTAGAATTGAAACCATACAGAATATAATCTTTTTGTAAGTGGATTCTTTCATTATGTACATGACATTCATTCGTTTTGTATGCAGTTGGGTGTAATGTAAAATCTTCTAATATATGAATTTACAACTGTTTTCCATTCTGATATTGATGGGAGTTTCTTTTATTTCCAGTGCCTGGTTTCTTCCTGATGCATGGCTATTTTGAAGAAGTGCTGCTAAGCAGATTCTTATGCATGTATTCTGGTAAATGTATGTATGCATTTCTAGTAAGTACATACTTAAGGGTGGAATTTCTGGATCACAATGCATAACAAAAGTTTTACACAGTGCCTGTGCCATATTACACTTCCTCCAGTTGTGTTAAAAAGTGAATCTACATTCTCCTCAACACTAGTTATTTCCTGACATTCTATTTTTAGTCTTTGGTAAGAGTACAGTGGTATTATATTTTGTTTTTAATTCCATTTTCTTAATAATGAGTAAGGAGAACCTGATTACAATTTTGTTGCTCATTTAAATGTCCTCATTAAAATTACAATAGCTATTTTTTTCATGAAGTATTTAATAGGGGGTGATGGATCAATAGGTAGATGGATAAATAGAAAAGCAGACAGACAAGTAGATGAAATGGATATAGATAAATGATAGTTGAATAGAGAAATAGATCAGTTAGATAGATGACAGATAGATATAATTGATAGATTATAGACAGATGATAGATCTGATAGATAAACATGATAAATAGCTGATAGATAAAAATGATAGATACGAATCCTTTGTTGGATATATTTATTGTACTTATATTTTTCATTCAGTGGATTCTATTTTTAATTCCTTCATGGTATCTTTTGTTAGATGGAAGAGTTTAATTTTGTTTTATTACAATTGATCAATGTTGCCTTCTATTATAGAAAGATTTTATCCTTTTTAAATATTTTTGCTTAATTAATGGTATGAAGATATTTTCTGTCTTTTTTTCCTAAAATCATTATTATTTCATATTTTGCATTTAGGTTTACGAAACACCTAGAAAGAATTTGTGTAAATGATGTTAGCTGTTCACACATGCCTGTAATCCCAGCTACTCAGGAGACTGAGGCAGGAGAATTGCCTGAAACTGGGAGGCAGAGGTTGCAGTGAGCCAAGATCGTGCCACTGCACTCCAGCCTGGGCGACAGAGTGAGACTTTGTCTCAAAAAAAAAAAAAAAAGAAAGAAAGAAAGAAAATGTGGTGTAGGTACACCATGGAATACTATTGAGCCATAAAAAAGAATGGATTCTGATCCTTGGCAGCAACATGGATGAACCTACAGGATATCATGTTAAGCAAAATAAACCAAGCACAGAAGGGCAAATACTGCATGACCTCACTTATATGGGGAAACTAAAAAGTTGAATTCATAGAAGCAGAGAACAGAACAGCAGTTACCAGAGACTAGGCAAGGGAGGTGGGAATGAGAGAGATTGGTCATTGGGTACAAAGTTACAATTAGACAGGAAAAATAAGTCCTGGTGTTCTCCTGCACAGTAGGGTGACTATAGTCCACAATAATGCATACTGTACTTCAGAATATCTAGAAAAAGGCTGGGCGGGTGGCTCATGCCTGTAATCCTAGCATTTTGGGATGCTGGGGTGCATAGATCACTTGAGGTCAGTAGTTCAAGACCAGCATGGAGAAACCCTGTCTCCAGTAAAAAATAGAAAAATTAGCTGGGCGTGATGATGCATGTAGTTGCAGCTACTCAGGAGGCTGAGGCAGGAGAATCGCTTGAACCAGGGAAGTGGAGGTTGCAGTGAGCCGACATTGCACCACTGCACTACAGCCTGAGAGACAGAGTGAGACTGCTTCTCAAAAAAAGAAATCTAGAAAAGGAAATTTGGAATGTTCTCACTACAAAGAAATGACAAGTATTGGAGGTGACGGATATGCTAATTACCCTGATTTGATCACTACGCAATGTCTATATGTGTGAAAACATGCACTGTACCCTATAAATATGTCCAACTATTATTTGTTAATTAAAAGCAAAATAAAACCTTTTAAAGCCCCTAAAAAGAATCTTAAGGACAGGAAAAATGGAAACAATAAAATTTCTTTTTTTTATTTTTTATTATTTATTTATTTTATTTTTATTTTTATTTTTTATTGCATTTTAGGTTTTGGGGTACATATGAAGAACATGCAAGATTGTTCCACAGGTACACACATGGCAGTGTGGTTTGCTGCCTTCCTCCCCATCACGTCTATCTGGCATTTCTTCCCATGTTATCCCTCCCCAACTCCCCACCCCCCGCTGTCCCTCCCCTATTTCCCCCTGACAGACCCCAGTGTGTGATGCTCCCCTCCCTGTGTCCATGAGTTCTCATTGTTCAACATCCGCCTGTGAGTGAGAACATGCAGTGTTTGATTTTCTGTTCTTGCGTCAGTTTGCTGAGAACGATGGTTTCCGGGTTCATCCATGTCCCTACAAAGGACACGAACTCATCATTTCTTATGGCTGCATAGTATTCCATGGTGACTATGTGCCACGTTTTCCCTGTCCAGTCTATCATCGATGGGCATTTGGGTTGGTTCCAGGTCTTTGCTATTGTAAACTGTGCTGCCAGTATCCTTATCTCATTTTAGATATTCATGGAACAGCTTTCACTAATAAATTATTAAGAATAATTTTAGGCTTACAGGTATTGGAAATATAGTTTTTCTGCTGAAAGAGGTATTCTCATATTCATAGCACTGTGAAGAATTTCATTAGAAATCAGTAATGATTCTTATCAAGTGCTTTATCTAAACTTCTAAGATTATCATACAGTTCTTTTTCTTTATTCTGTTGTATGGGGAATTATATTGAGAATTTTCAAAGGTTAAATCAACACTATATTTTGGCAATAAACCTCACTTAAACAAGATACATTATTTCCTTATGTACCATAGATTTAGTTTGCTAATATTTTATCTATATTTGCTTTTCTGAATATGGTAGAAATTGTATTTAATTCGATTTCCAGATTTGTTATTAGGTTAATTCTGTTCTCATAAAATGATTGGGAAAGTTTCCTTTCTCTTTTTGTCCTCTGCAAGAGTTTGTTTATGCTGTTTCTTCATAAAATTTTTGGATGAATTCACTATTGTGTCCATTGTGTTTGGAGATTCTTTTGTGAAAGTTCTAAAATAGTGAATAACTTAATAAGTTAATAGGGTTTGTTGAGTTTCTACTCTTCAATTGTTAATTTTTGTTATATTATAAAAGAATTTGTTCATACCATCTAGATTTTTATTAAATAAGCATGCATTTGTACAGGAATTCTTTTAATATAGTTTAATGTAAAATGATGTTACCGTTGGTTTCTTAGTTTATTAATGGGATCATATCTTTTTTTTCTGGAATAGTCTTATGGGAAGTTTATGTTATATTACTCTGCAAAGAAATAACTTATTACAATGTTGATTCACACTATTATTTGTACTGCTTATTATTTGTTTAATATCTCCTCTGAACTGCAATATATATTCTCCATTTTGCTTTCTTCACATTCTATTTGCTGGAATTTCATTCACATGTATGATTTAGATAATTCATACTTGTTTTTCAACTTTTCTTTTCTTCTGACATATGTATTAACATCCATATATTTTCATTAAATTTAATTGGAGAGTCATAACACCTTCTTGGACACATTTTATTTTTTATTATTATAGAGTTCTATCTTTTTTTCTAAATTGCACTGTAATTTCTTATTTGATCAGTAACTTACCTGGAAATGTATTGCTTAATTTTCAAATAATTTGACATTTTGCTTTGTCTGGTTGATTTCTGAATTAATTTTACTGAGACCAGAGACCATTCACTGTAAATTCAGCACTTTGAAAATTGCCTAACCTTGAATTATGTTCCAGCATATTACCAAATTGAGCAGATGTTGCAAGTATTGTCAAAATGAGTGCATACTAACCAACTTTGTTAATCATATTGTAAAGGTTGTCTTTATCCTTACTCTTTTTTGTTTGCTAAATTTATATCAGTTTCTGCATTCTGTATCACTCACTCTAATTTTGGATATCTCTATCTTTTCCATGTTTCTATCAATCTGATTTTTGGAGCTTTGTCATGTACATACATATGAATTAAAATCATTATGTCTGTACTGGATTTATTTATGAAACCTTATTTTTGGCAATTCTGCTTTCTAGTCTACATAGTATAACATTAGGATAATTATTCCCATCTGGCTTGGTTAATGTTTACATGACATTAAACACATTTTTTCTATTCTTCTATTTAAAATATTGTGTTACCTTTGTGCTTAATATGCTTCCGTAGTAAGTAGCATATAATCATATTTTACTTTTTAATCTAGTCTGAAAATATTTAAAATAAATATTAAAATATTCGATGACTAACATCTAGCAAAATTACTGACATACGTGAACTAAACATATGACATATGTATTGTATTACTCTTTATTTTTGTATTTTTTATTGTGCTATTATTTGTATTATTATTGTTTTTTCCCTGCCTGTCCTTTGCTTCTTCTGCTGCTGCCATACCTTCTATCAATAATTTTCATTTTTTTCTCAAAGTTCATATTCATATTTTTCAGCCATTTACTAGTTTGTTCTGTAAGGTTTTTACCATTATTTAACTAGATATTCATAAAATTAAAATGTGCCTTCTTATGTTGCTGAAGTCAATATAAATTTATAATTTTTCCCACTTCCCTGAACTTGCATGGATTTAGAACACTTCAACTTAACAAACCTTATTCTTCTATCATCATGCATTTTTAAAGTGAAATTTACCTCACAAACCATAAATGTCACTATTTCAATTTGCACAACTTAGTGGCTTTTACTATATTCACAATGTTGTGCAACCAACCCCAGTCTCTAGTTCCAGAGCACTTTCATCATCCCAAAGAGAAACCCAATAACCATTAGCCGACTATTCCCATTTACCTTTCCCCAGTCCCTGGTAATCACTAATCTACTTACTGGCTGTGGATTAGCCTTTCCTGGGCATTTCGTATAAACAGAATCATGTAATATATGGCCTTTTGTGACTTTCTTCTTTTGCTTCATATAGTGTTTTCACGGTTCATCCATGCTGTAGCATGTATTGGTGTTTTGTGCCCACGTGTAGCTGAATAATATTCCCTTGCTTGGATAGACCACTTTTTGTGTAGGCATTCATCCATCAGTAGACACTTTGGTTGTTTCTGCTTTTTGGCTCCAGTGAACAATGCTACTTTGAATATATGTGTAAATCTTTTGAGTGGATACTTTCATTTTCCTTTGATTGAAATCGCTTGGTCATGCGTAAGTTTCTATATAACACTAGTTCTGAACTTTTGCAGCCTCATGGTGAGCAATGGAGGAGGTGAAAGGATTGGAAAGGATTACGAGGCCAGAAACCACTACTATTGAACATAAACTAAAGTATTTGACTCAAAAAATAGACATAGGTCATGCTATCTATCCAAGTCGACTTTTTCAGTCTCTTTCTACTGACAAGTAGTTTTGCATTTTTCTTTTACTTCTAAGTTTTACATATATATATCCTGACAAACATGTTTCTATACACATAATAACATTACTCTCAAAAATGAGAGCAATATTTTCGGTTTTCATGATAGGTTTATACAATTATAATCATAACTGTATATTGATATTGATATATATTGATCATATCAATATACAGTCATAACAATTATATAATTGATTATATCCATTATAATCATGACTTAATATTTATATATGTTTCTTTTATCCAAATCATTGACTATAATTTAAAAATGAATTGTTTCTCTGATGACTGTTTTACATTTTCCAGGAATACTCCTTTTTTGATGTTCAAATATTTGGCACCTATACCTTATAGACAGATATTAATCTGTGATGAATGTGACATCGTTTTTATTTGCATCCATATTAAGCCAGATTGTCTGAATCAATTGACTAAATCACTACTCTCATTGGTACCAAATACATAGCAAATAAATTCCCAGAAATATAGATAGAGTCTCAAACACAGTCACACACACACACACACACACACACACACACACACACACACACACTCACACACACACACACTCAGTCCATTATACATATGTTTAAGTATTTGTATGAATTATGTTTCTTTTTCACTTAAATATTTTGATTAGGTAATACTTAATTTGTTTTATACAAAGCAATGATAGGTCAGTAATTAAACTCATAATTCTCTGAGATGTATAAGTGACCCCTTTAAACACCAATAGTTCCAGACATAATTAAATATAATTAATTAGGCATTACAAGTAAGAACACCCATGATGAGTTCAGAGAGAACTTGGCCCCACCTTAAATTCATACACATTATGTACTCGTTTCTAGTTATTGATTCATTTCCACATTTCCACATGTTAAAAACAAAAGCACAGTAAGAAGTTTCTGTTTCACCTTTTCTTTGTGTTATATAACTTCTCCCTCAGTTTCTGGTATCAAGTTACTTAACTTACCCTAACATTCAAGCTCTATATCTGAATTGCCATTTTTAAAATTTGAGCATATTTTATTTAAAAAATTACTATTATAGTTCATCGAATACAATGGCGCCATCTCCGCTCACTGCAACTCTGCCTCCTGGGTTCAAGCAATTCTCCTGCCTTAGCCTCTGCGTAGTTGGGACTACAGGTGCCTGTCACCATGCCCAGCTAATTTTTATATTGTTAGTAGAGACGGTGTTTCACCATGTTTGCTAAGCTGGTCTTGAACTCCTGACCTCAGGTAATCCACCTGCCTCTGCCTCCCAAAGTGCCAAAGTGCTGGGATTACAGGTGCGAGCCACTGTACCCGGCCCTATTGATATCTTAATATTTTAGAGGAGCCATTATCATTCTTTCTTTATATCTGTTTAACAAAATATGCCTTTGAGGTTGTTAAAAACGGTCTGCCCTCTCTAAGTAATAATGTGTACCCTGAATATAAATCAAGTCTCACTGAATGAGCTACGTTTAGACTGAATAAACAGATAAGGTCCTGGGAGATCAGTTACAATATAATGCAGATTATCTGGCCCAATTGCTGATAATAATTTACAAGACTGCGATTAGAAATAAAAAGCAAACATGTTTTAATAATTAAATTTTAAATGTTTTAAACAACTTTTAACTTCCATTTTGATTGTATTTTACATAGAATTGTCCATTTAACTATGAGTGAATTGCCATGCTTGCTTTCATGAATTTTATCCTGAAAAGAAGTTTAAAACAGACATCCCAAAAATGGAGTCTGGGACAAAAACCTACAGATTGGGGTAGGTTTTAGATAAATTATTAAGAGCAAAATACCAGCTTAACTTAAATGGTAGATAATAAATGATTACAACTTAAAATTGTTTTTGTCAAGTTCATGTACAGCTCATTACTTTTTAGCCCTTATTTTTCCCCTGCCAGATCTTAGGGGAAAAAAATCTTAATTTAAAAATGACACAGATAATTTTGTATTCATTCCTATTACCATTTCTCACTGTAAAACCATTGATTTATTCTTTGCTCTACTGTTCAAAAATTATTCTTTAAAAATCATTTTATAGGCTACTTGAAAGTTATCACAACTCAGTGCTATTAATAAGATACACAGCAGCTTTAGACAGAGATTAAAATTCTCTTAGTTTTTATTAGATTGAAGGAGTAACTCCACACTGAGACAGATGCTATAATTCAAAGCAGTCCCTTGAGCTATGAAAACTTGTATGGCAGGAAACTATTAAAAACCCAAAGTATTTCTGAAGCTTAGATTTTTTTTTTTTTCCCTAGGCTTGGTGGCATGCATCTGTAGTCCTAGCTACACAAGAGGGAGGCTGAGGCTGGAGGATTACTTGAGCCCAGGAGTTCAAGATCAGCCTATGCAACATAGTAAGAACTTGTCTTTAAAATAAAAAATAAATAAATAAAATAAATAAAACTTTCAATTTTTGTATGACAGTGTTAGTATGCTGACTTCCGAGGGTAGATCATTCTAATATGCATGATATAGGCTTTCAAAACTGGTACTGTTTTATGCTTCAAATATTATGTTTATTTATTGGGTCTCATGGGATTTCATCGCTGAGATGTAAATCTATAATCATAATGTTGAGAGGAAGGGATTATGAGATAGCTTTTCAAAGTCATCTTTGCATTTCATGCTAGACTTTTGGACTACAATGAGTAACACTGAGCTTTGTTTACTTTGAAAATGAGTCTTAGTCTATGAATGCCTGGGTAGAGTCAAGAATGAAAAACCAGAGGAATAGAGAAGCATCATGTATATAAAAAGATCAATCTCACAAACTTGCTATTTGTAAAAAGCATCATTCTAATTCTGAAACCAACAAAATGGGAAAATAACAGAATAATGGAATAGTAAGACGTCTTATGTACAAAAGCAACACATTTCAAGGATAATCTGAAACAATTTATTAGTTATGGGAAGAAATATAACAAAAAGTGCGAACATAAATTGGGTTTGGCTTCTTGTCACTGAAATGATCTAAATCTAACAGCACCTACGTTCCTTTACCCATTGTGTATATTATATACAAATGTGAAACCATAACTCTTACTTTACTTGTAATAATTTCTTATAAATAACTGGCTATGAAGGCTTGCATGTCATTTCTATAGATCTTATAAGTCTAACTCAAAGGAGTTTTCCAAGAAAAATATTGTGATATATGTCATTATATACATATGCCATATATATGTATGTATATGAATAATGAACACACACACATATATAATTTGAAATTTTTTTCTCTAAAAATCAATACTTGGGGATTACTAATTTTTATAGGTTTCTTAAAAAGTAGTTGTAAGTTTTGAAACTCCATATTTTATATGGATATTCAGTTATCACTATTTATTAAACATTCTTTTCCCGTTGAATTTCTCTGGAATTTTTGCCAAAAATCAGTATACTATATAAATGAGGGTCAATTTATGTCCTCTTTATTTTTATCCATTGATTATTTGCCTCTGTGTATGATAATAACAGGCTCTTTTAATTCCTGATGTTTACAGTAAATTCTGGAATTACACAGCCTCTTACATATGCAGTTCTTTTTCAACATCAAGAGTTGCTTCTTGGTCCTTATTTTCCAGAGAATACTTAGATTACACTTGTCCATTTCTGCTTCAAAGTCTTGTCAGTATAATGAAGAAAACTGCATTAAATATATCAATCAATTTGAGAAGGTTTTGTATTTAACAACGCTAGGTCTTCTAATCCATGCACATGGTATATGTTCCAATTTATCTCAGCCTTCTTATTTTCTTAGAGCCATGCTATGTGGATTTCAGTGGAATCACCTTGGATGATTTTTGTAAAAAATACATTCTAAACGTTTTTGTTTGTTTTTATTCTACGGTGAACTTTTTTTTAAAGTTTTTCTTACAATTGCTAGCTGCTAGTAGGTAGAAAAACAATTTATTTATATTGACTCTGTAAATTGCAACCTTGCTAAATTCATTTATTGATTCTATTATTGATTTTGCATGTTCATTAGGATTTTCAGTATTTCAAAAGCATGTAGTCTTTGGATATAGACAATTTCATTTATTGTTTTTTTTAATCTTTATGAAATGTGTTTGCCTTTCTTGGATCATTGCAGTGGCTGAGAGTTCCAGCACAATCTTGAAGACATGAGGTGAGAGTGCATGTCAATGCTGAGCTCCCAATCTCAAAAAGAAAGTGTTCCATATTTCGATACAAAGCACAATGTTAGCTGTAAGTTTTTAAATTAGGTGTCACTCATCAAATTAAAGAAATTCCAGGCTGGATTATGGGCTCACACCTGTGATTCCAACACTTTGGGAGGCTGAGGCAGGAGGATCACTTGAGCCCAGGAGTTCAAGACCAGACTGGGAAACATAGTGAGACCCCGACTCTACAAAATATTTAGAACTTAGGTGGGTGTAGTGGCACACACCTGTAGTCCCAGCCACTCATGAGGCTGAGACTGGAGGACTTCTTGAGCCCGGGAGTTGGAGACTGCAGTGAGCTGTGATCATACCACTGCACTGCAGCCTCGGCAATGGAATGAGATCCTGTCTATGAAAAAAAGAAAGAAAAAGAAAGAAGTTTCCATTATTCTTACTGTATGTGGAGATTTTAATATTTTTGCATCCACTTTGGTAAGAAATTATCATTGTGTAATTTACTCTTCTTTGTGGTATCTTTGTCAGGAGTTGGAATTAAAATTAGGTTGACATAAAATAAGTCTCTGAGTGTTCCTTCTCAATTTTCAGAAATAATTTTTGAGGATGTATATAATTTCAGTAAAATTGTCAGTGTCAGGAAAAACATTCTGAATTTCTAAATCACTTAAGACATGGGTAAGTGTATGGAAAATTACACCCAGTTATGAAATCCCAATATAAATGAAATCCAGCAACAGGGATATTTATAGTCTAATCTAGTTTTATTGTGGCTGTCTTCTGAGCATGGCCCGACCTTCTGCTTGTACAGAATCTCTCTTTAGCCTTCAGTCTCCGAATACAGTTTGTTTAGCAATTAATTAGACATTCTGGATGTCCAGGGATGCGGCACAGTCGAATGGTTAAATACATGGAGTTCAGAGATAGAAAGGGAAAGTTTCAAAACCTAGCGCATCCCTTTGCCAGCTATGTTGTCCTGGAAAAGTTATTTAAACACTCTAAGTTAAAGTGCCACTGTCTTTAACACTGGATTAATAATATCTTCTCAGTGGATTATAATATAAACTGAATGTGTTAGTGCTTATTAAAGACAGTTCACAGCCTTGCTCATGGTGAAAGATGGTACTTCTTGCAATTTGGTTCATATTCAGTTGTTTTGATACAACCATTTTTCTTAGACTTTTTACACTACCCTTACTTTCTTCACAGATTTCTTGTAACAAAGAGGATTTTTTTGTGGGGGTGGGGACAACAATCTCCTCTGTCATCCCCGCTGGAGTGCAGTGGTGGGATCTTGGCTCACTGCAACCTCTGTCTCTTGGGTTCAAGTGATTCTCATGCCTCAGCCCCCACGAGTAGCTGGGATTACAGGCATGCGTCATTAGGCTCAGCTAATTTTTGTATTTATGGCAGAAATGGTGTTTCACCATGTTGGCCAGGCTAGTCTCGAACTTCTGACCTCAGGTGATACCCCTGACTCAGCCTCCCAAAGTGCTGGGATTAAAGCAGTGAGCCACTGTGCCCAGCCAACAAAGAGGTAAATTAAAATTGCATTAAAGATATCAACTTAAAGTGTTTAAGCATATTTAAATGTTTTGTGCTTCATCAATGTTCTGTCTCCTAGTCCCAAATGAAACAATATGACAAAGTCCAACAATAGCTTCATATAATGAAATAAAATTAATTACATCTGAATACAAAGATGGGCAATAGGACTAATGCCTTTAGAAAATACCTTTGGAATTTGGATTCTGAAAATTATATTGTGAAACTGTAGTCACCGCTTAACAAACGTAGTAGTGGTTGCTATTGCTGCTTATTGCAAAAACACATGGATCCAATGTAGAAACAAGACACTAAAAGCTACATTTAATGTAATTTCAATTGCTAAAATTGGTGCTGTCAAGAACTTGAGTAATTTAAGTTGTGCACATGTCCTTATAGGTTTCTAAACCTATTTCTCAATTAAAGAAGAAGTCGACTGGTGGTTCTTTTCAGTCTTCCCACGTTGACAAGTGAAGCCAAGCACAGTATCATCCCTGTTGTTTTGCTTTTCTTTTCTGCAAATATATTTTCCAATATTTTCTAAAGCAAGTGGTGAGGGAGGCTGACTTCAGCTATTTTATAAAGAGTCTCATAACTTACATTTAATGTGCTGCCAAATGACTTTTTATAAGTGAGCAGAAGTTAACTCTTCTGCAATAGTTTCTGTTTGTTATAAAACATTTTCAATTGCACACTTAATACCAACCAAGTCATCTTTATTTAAAGAATACATTCAAGGCTTGGTGTAGCCGCTCATGCCTGTCATCCCAGCACTATGGAAGGCTGAGGCAAGAGAAGTGCTTGAACCCAGAAGTTCAAGATGAGTCTGAATACCATAGCAAGACCCTCTCTGCCAAAAAAATTTTAAAATTAGGCATGATGGTGCGTGCTTGCAGTCCCAGCTACTTTGGAGGTTGAGATGGGAAGATTGCTTGAGCCCAGGAGGTCATGGCTGCAGGCAGCTGTGATCACACATTGCACTCCAGCCTAGGCAACAGAGAAAGACTCTAAATAAAAGGAAAAAAGCATTTATTTAAATTAAATCCAAACAAAATTTAAAGAAATAAGAAACACGCTTTAACTGAATTTGTCCATCTGTCTTTCTTGTTTTTGTAGAGACACGTTGACGAATTTATAAATGCTGATTCGACTGATGTTGAAGAGGTTGCCCTGACAACTCTAAAAGCACTGAGAATGCGCTGACCAACAGAGCTTCTGTCCTGTTATTTTCCAGTCCTGTAGGACTCTGAAGAGTTACTGCCTCAGCAATAACCTCTGAGAATTCACCCTTATGGATTTAAAACCATCCTCTTGCCATGTTTGAAATCTCTCCTGGTTTTCTCTTAGCCCTTGAAAGGGACTTCTGTCTTCTTTGAACTTTACTCCCATTGGTCTTCCCATCAGTTATATTCTCCAGGGCATCTTTTGTGACTCAATCCTGCATTCATACTATTTTTGTCTCTGGTCAAACATTATCAGCCCTAATTACTTCAGCTTTGCCTCTCTGTAGCTATCCTGGGTTGAAGAGTGCACTCCTAAACTTCATGTACTCTGGGAACCTCAGAATGTGACCTTATCTGGAAATAGGGTCTTTGCATATGCAATTAATTAAGATCCTGACATAAACTCATGGGCCCTAAATCCAATGACTGGTTTCATGACACAGAGATAAGAGAAAGAAGAACATGGAAAAATGGAGGCAGGGATTGGACTGATGCAACCACGTGCCAAGGAACACCTGCAGCCACCAGAAAATGGAGGATGCACGAAGCAGCCTCCCCTAGAGCCTTCCATAGCAGCATGACCCTAAGGCACCTTGATTTTGAGCTTTTCAGCTTATTGTAATTTATTACAGCAGCCCTGGGAAACTACCACTCTAGTTAGCTCAGCATTCACTTTCTCTGTTTCCATTTGCCATTTCTCTCTTGAGCTCCAGACCAAAATTTGAACTCTACTCAAAGGATTAAAAGCATCTCTAATTAACATTTCTTTTTTTTTTTTTAATCTTTTATATTAGGTTCAGTGGTCCATGTGCAGGTTTGTTATATAGACAAATTGCACATCGCTGGGGTATAGGGTACAGATAATTTTGTGAACCAGGTAATAGGCATACTACCCAACAGGTAGTTTTACCATTCTCTCTCTCCTCCCTTCCACCCTCAAGAAGGCCCTGGTGTCAGTTGTTCCCGTCTTAGAATTCATGTGTACTCAGTGTTTAGCTCCCATTTATAAGTGAGAACATACAGTGTTTGGTTTTCTGCTCCTGTGTTAGTTTGCTTAGGGTAATGGCCTTCAGCTCCATCCATGTTGCTGCAAGGGACAGGATCTCATTCTTGTTTATAGCTGTGTAGTATATATGTGTCTATGTACCAGATTTTCTTTATCCAGTCCACTGGTGATGGGCATCTGGGTTGATTCCATGTCTTTGCTACTGTGAATCGTGCTGCAGTAAACATATGCATGCATTGTCTTTATGGCAGAAGGATTTATATTCCTTTGACTATATACCCAATAATGGGATTAGGTCTGATTAACATTTCTAAAGCAAGAGGCATCTCCCTCTTCTTCCCCAAAGCGGTCTGTTTCTTAGGAGCTTTCTATTTGTAATACTTTTCTTAATCCATTTTGGAATCCAAGCTAAAACCTCAGAAGAGACTCTGTCCTCATTCCATACTCATATTTATTTAGACCCCAAATGCCGTGGATTCTTGTTTCATAGCTTTCCTCATTTAGATCCCCTCTTTTTCTTGACCATTGCAATTGATCAAGATCACATCAATACTTAAAGAGTGCCACCCCCTAAAAAATATCACCTCTGCATTTTAATCATCCTGCCTGCTGCCAGCACACCCCTCCCCAGACCAGCCCCTTACTGCCCAGAGGAGAAAGTCAAAACATTATCCCATGTTGTATACACAGAAGCCAACAAGGTCTGCTGCCTGACCAAGTTTGGGGTCTTGAGTTTTCTTGCTTTTTTTGAGGTTCATGCTGGGATATTCCATCACTCCAATGTTCTTCCAGGCTCCAATAAAGCCCAATTCGTTGCTCTAGCTTTTTAAATTATTATTACCAGAAAGTTCCCTTTTTTCCGGTCCAACTTCAAAATTCTTAAAGTCTCACTTCAAATGTCATCCCTTTCTTCAAAGTCTTCCCAACTCAGCCTCTGTGACAAAATAGCTGATCTTTTTCTACCCTTTTGGACCCAATATTCATTTTTCATTTAGTCTTATCCTTGATTTTTCTATTGAGAGCCCTTAAACGCTCTTCACTCAGTAGTAATCGAAAAACGCTTCCAGGAAAGGAACTCAGGCTCATTCATATGTGTTCCCTTAGTGCTTGGCTTAGTGCCCGAGAATGAACAGTTACTAAATGTTTCTGAAGAAAAGAGACTTACACGAGAGTCAGACCACATCTCTGAAATCCAGTTTTCAGCTCAACAAACTAGGATTTAATTGTTTTGACCTGGCAGGAAGGAATATTTCCTTCAAACCTCAAACACAGAAGACCTCAAAATTAAAGTTCTTCAAACGCATAAAATGCCTCAGCAATATATCAGACTCAGGATGATGAGAGTTTTATGAAGAGTCAGAAGAATCATCAAACAGAGTAGATTCTAACATGTGAGGAACGCTGTGTTATGTAACGTATGGAACATTGGCGGACTTTCAGCTCCTTGGCGGTTGTCTTTGCCTGCGCTGGGTCTCCACATCCTCCTTATAATTGGAATATGTGTTTGAACAGAAAGCCATTAGAATAGCAACCTGTAGGCTTTGTATGCAAGCCAGTGGTTTTCTTGCCAATTTTACTGCTAAACACGGAAACTTCTAATGGAGAAAAATACGTCTCACTGTGGTGTGAAGTAAGCTATCATAAAGAATAGGTCATGAGTGGTGGCAGTTTCTAAGAGCCGTGGTTATTATCCAAGAATAGAAGATACTGAAGAAGCCCTGATGGTCTTTGAGGGAACTTATTCTTCTCATTCAGTCATCTGCCACACAGCCAGACTGCCACCTCCAGAACTGTGTACAAAACATCCACCCTTTCTATTTCAATAAAGACAACAAAACACACAAAAATATAGCCAGGATTCTCTCTGCCGAACCACAAAACCTCTTCACGTCTATGTTTTCAAAAGTATTAGATACAGGCACATTACATTCCAGAGAGAATCTCTAAGGCTGAATGCCAGTTCATTATTTTTATCATTCTACCATCATTTAAAAAAAAAAAAACAATGCTTGCTCCTAATACACTATTTACAGACAGACACTAGGTACCAGAAATAACCCTCATGTGAAATCGGCGCTCATGCATTATTCATGGTGTCTGGTTTATATTATTTCTGGCACTCACGAGGAAACAAGAAGCATGGCTCCCCTGGAGGATAATTCGGGACTCTTCAGACTCAAAGGATACCTGAGAGAACAATGTCAAACATCAAAACAGAATCAGAGGTCTGATGGAGTTGGGAGATTGTCAAAAAAAAGAAAAAAAAAAGGAGGAAATGTACTTATTATGCTGAATTGTTAGATGAAGCAGGAAGGGGCATAATGTTCCCTGCTCCTTTTAAAAATATCCATAGAGACAGGGAGGTTTACCATAATGATGTCAAAGAAAGCCCTGATATATCCCAATAACAACATTACCTTGGCAGTCATCTAGAAAATGCATCAAAGCACTAGATGTCAGCCCAGAGAGCAGCACAGTGAAAACAGAAAGGACTCAGCCTTGCTTTCAAAGACCGCATGGGTGAACCACAACTTGCATGACATTGAAAAATCCCATCACCTGCTTCCTCATGTGGAAAACTGGGGAAACAGTCGTACCTAGCAGGGCTGGTAGATGGTTTAATGGAGCACCTAACTCAGTACTGGGCAAATTGCAGGTAATAAATGGCCATCCCTCTTATTTCTGTCCATCGAGGGATGTGAAAACTTCAGGGAAAACCCCCTTAGAATGCATGAGGAAGGTCTAAAATTTTTATTATAAGAGGAAGTACCTATCCTCAGATGTGTTTGACCTTGTATGGTGGAATGATTGACTCTAAGAGACACAGCAATTTCTAAAGCTCTTGTTAGAAATTTTATAATCTTGTAGCGTTCTGCACTGCCAGTCAATTTAGGTTTCAGCTGACATCAGAATGTGGATGATGAGTGAGAAAATCTAAATTCCCTTCTTGACTCTGCTTCGTATCAGAATACTGACTTTGAATGAGCCTCTCCTGGTCTGCTTATCAGATGTAGATCTCCCCAGCACAGAAGCACGCATTTGGAAGTGTTGGCCACCTATTCTCATGAAAGTGCCTTATCTCTTTTGTAGCTTGTGTTCTGGTAGGCAGCATTTTGCCTGCCTTATCTCAGGGTTCTTTGATTTCTCTCTCTCCATGTCTAGATTTCTCCCCCTAATTTCCCAGCAGGCAGCTCAAATATGTGATGAACAATGAACTCGTTAGTTCCTCAAACATTCTCTTCCTGGCGTATTCATAAAGTGATTAAAGTTAGCATTACCCACCCAATCCTAGTAGGGAGAGACTGCAGCATCAGCCTTGCCCTTTTTGGTTTTCTCTGAATCAGAGTCTAACTTTTTTTCTGTTTCTGAGACAGACTCTTACTCTGTCACCCATACTAGAGTGCAGTGGGGAAATCACAGCTGACTGCAGCCTCAACCTTCCATGCTTAAGCAATCCTCCCAACTCAGCCTCCTGAGAAGCTGGGACTACAGGTGTACGCCACCACACCTCACTACTTTTTTATTTTTTTGTACAGATGGGGTCTCACTCTGTCACCCAGGCTGGTCTTAAACTCTTGGCCTCAAGCGATCTGCCTGTCTCAGCCTCACAGAGAACTGGCATTATAGGCGTGAGCTACCATGCCCAGCCCAATCCTAACATCTGAGAACTTACTAAAACCATCCCTTGTTCTCTGTTCCCACATGATTATGTCCCTTCTGTCCATTCCATCTGTATTCGTTTCTAGAACTATAGAAACAATGTTCCACAAACTTAGCAGCTTCAGACAAGATTAATTTATCTTCTCACAGCTCAAGAGACCACAAGTCAGAATTCAAGGTGTTGGCAGGTCTGTACTGTCTCTGAGAGCTCTGTGAAAGAATACTTTCTTGATTCTCCCAGCTCTGCTGATTGCTGGCAATCCTTGGTTTGTGGCCACATCACTGCAACCTCTGCCTAGATCATGACTGTGTGTCTGTGTCTTCTCCTCCCTATGTGTGTTGGTCTCTGGGTTTACTTTTCTTCTATTCTGTTTTTTTTCTTTCTTTCTTTCCTTTCCTTTTCTTTTCTTTTCTTTTTTTTTTTTTTGAGACAGGGTCTCTCTCTGTTGCCCAGCCTGGAGTACAGTGGTGCCATGTCGGCTCCCTGCAACCTCTGCCTCCTGGGCTCATATGATCCTCCCACCTCAGCCTCCTGAGTACCTAGGACTACATGTGCACACCACCACGCCTGGCTAATTTTTGTATTTTTTGTAGAGACAGGGTCTGACTATGTTGCCCGGGCTGGTCTCAAACTTGTGAGCTGAAGCATTCCTCCCTCCCTGGCCTTCCAAAGTACTGGGATTATGGGCATGAGCCACCATGCACAGCTTTCTCATCTTATGAAGACACCAGTCACACAGGTTAAGGTCCCACCCTACTGCACTATGACTTCATCTTAACGTACATCTTAATTACATCTGCAAAGACTCTATTTTCAAATGAGGTCACATTCACAAGTACCAGAGAGGAGAAACTCAACCTATCTTTTTGACAGAGACAAATCAATTCCTAACAAATGAATAAATAGATATCATTGACTTTTTTTTTTCCAAATTCAATTTCATCACTCAACATTCAACATGTCTCCGAGAGTTCTCTTTCTTTAAAAACTCAAAAGCAGAAACCCATATGCTTTAAGTTCTCCTTAACCAGCTCCCATGGCATAGCACTGTTTACACTTCACTTAGAAAGTTCTTTAAAATTTAGTTGCAAAATACCTTGTTAGTCTACATCTTTTTTTTTTTTTTTTGAGACTGAGTCTCACTCTGTCTCCCACAGGCTGGACTGCAGTGGTGTGATCTCGGCTCACTGCAACCTCCACCTCCAGGGTTCAAGCAATTCTCCTGCCTCAGCCTCCTGAGTAGCTGGGATTACAGTGTGTACCATCACGCTCCAGCTAATTTTGCTATTTTTAGTAGAGATGGGGCTTCACCATGTTGGCCAGTCTGATCTCAAACTTCTGACCTCAGATGATCCACATGCCTCAGCCTCCCAAAGTTCTGGGATTACAGGCATGATCCACTGTGCCTGGCCTAGTCTGTGTATTAATCATCAGTTCTCCAACTACACTAAGTCTTCAAGATTTGCTCTATGAGCATGTCCTGTTCCTCCGCCCCACCACCAGTACCACTTTTTGTCTATGATTCTTTTCCTAGGATTCTCATGATTCAAATAATCTCTCATCACTTCTGCCTCCTCCCCACAACAGATTATATACATCATCTTCCTTCCTCCTGTAGTACTTTCTACACCTTTTATTTTAGCACTTGTGTTTTAGGAAGAAGGAAAATTTGCTTGTGGTCTCCACAACATGTGTCAGACATGAGTATAGATACAATCAATTTCTTGCTTAATCCTTGCAAAGACATCTCAGCTCAGTGCAGAGGTATTAATCTCACTTCAAAGATAAGAAAAGTAAGTGTCAGGGAGATAAATGTATTCAGGTTTGCATGGCTGAAATTTGGTGAAGCCATTATTGCAACCTAAATCTGATGCTATTACTCATTCTACCAACCTAATTCATCCCTACATTTGTGGTTATGATGGGCTCCTTGGCACCAAAACAACATCCTATTTATCTTTGTATTCCTAGAGCTCATTAGTGCCTTGAACTTTCCCAGATGGAAAATGAGGATACAATAGATGCATAATCTCTCTGCCTGTTGCATTCTCTATGGGTGCAGGACTTTATTGATGTTCACATTTAAATAATGGTTTAGAGAATTCATACAGAGTGAAAGCATTTTTTTGCAAATATTGCTTCCACAGTGATCTTTGACCCCTTAAATTTCACCACAGAGGACTGATTTCCATGTATAAAAATCTGAACCACGCTATGAACATTTATACTGTATCTACCAATGTAAAAACCTATCAGTTTTTACTTCTAGTTTCTGCTTTGATTTGAAGAGAGAGTTAGATACAAACCCCCGCTCCCCCAAATAAATCACAAAATATTGTGAAAACTGAAGATGAGAAAGCAGGGAAGTGATTTAGCATCAACACTGCAATCCAGACTCTGATTAATAAGTATGGATTGACTTCATCAAGGCATTTCCACTTGGGAGAGCTTTTAATGTTTATTATACACCAATTAAAATGCTTTTCCTCTCAGACAAATTCTAATGGCTTTGTCTGGATAAAGTTGATGCGTGAGGAAATTTTGTTGACCTTGTTTTTAGTTTAAACTTTGAGATATACTGAATTTTATTTAATTGGTGTTTGAAGCAAGTTTTGAAGTGAAACCAATATAAATTGTTTCAGCAAGTAAATTAATTACTTAGGTTGGTATACTTTGTGTTCATTTTACCAAGTGTCTTCTCATATATTAACTCCCTGAGTCTTTCATAATACCTTAACAATGTATAATTAAGTATACTGAGCTATGTGTGTACATTTATGTATATATTTAAAATGTACACTGTGAACCCAAAATATCTGAGACAGGTCTCAATCAGTTTTGAAAGTTAATTTTGCCACATTAAGGACGCACATGTGCTACAGTCTCAGGAGGTCCTGATGATATGTGCCCAAGGTAGTCGGGGTACAATTTGCTTTTATACATTTTAGGGAGACATAATACATCAATCAATATATGTATAAGATTTACATTGTTTTGAAATGTAATCAAAGGGGGAAGGGCAGGACAACTGGAAGTAGGAAGTAGGAAAAGGGGGACTTGCAGGTGATAGGTAGATTTACAATTTTTCTGATTGGCAATTGGTTGAAAGAGTTATTCTTAGGTTGGTGCAAAAGTAATTGCAGTTGACTTTCCATGGCAAAACCAGCAATTACTTGTGCACCAACCTACTATCAGTAGAAAGAAACGAATATCTGCATTAAGATACAGGGTTGTGGAGACCAAGATTTTGCCATGCAGAGGAAGCCTCCAGGTAGCAGGCTTCAGAGAGAATAGATTGTAAAAGTTTCTTATCAGACTTCAGATCTGTGTGGATGTTCATGCTGGAGGGTAGAATCTCAGTCTCCCACAGTGCTGGGATTACAGCTGTGAGCCCCTGCACACAGCCTGGTGAGTGCTTTATTGCTGGTGGGGACTTTGCAGAATCCCCAGGTGGCACAGGGCATCACATGGCAAGGGCGCTAATAGTGCTGACTCAGGTCTCTCTTCTCCTTCTCATAAAGCCACCACTCTCTTGATAAACCATTAATGCATTAACTTATTGATGCATTATTCCATGATAGCAAAGCCTTCATGACCCAATCACCTCTCACAGGCCCCGCCTCTCAATACTGCTACATTGGGGATTACATTTCAACATGAGTTTTGGAGGGGACAAATATTCAAACTATAGCATAGGGCAAGTGAAAAACTTTACTTGGGTAAGAGTTTTGATTTTTGTGATTAGACTGGACTGGATTATTTTTAAACTCCTAAATAGGGCCTTATTGCTATTTCCCAAAAAAAAAAAGTGGGGAGGGGGGAGAATGAATCAAGAGAATGCATCAAAATGACAAGAAAGAAAATATAATAACGTGGTACCTTGCACCATCATGTCCAGAGTGGTCAACTAACATTGCATTTCTCCATTGTCCCTTATTCTACATTTCATTTTGATGTTCTGACTTTCATAGAGTTTGCAAAAGGACAAGAGTATCTGATGAAAAGATATCTGTAAATGTAGAAAAATAATACACACCCTATTAATGGAGATAAAGGATGCAATTTAGCATCCACAGACAATGCTACAAAGTAGGAGATTGCAGCATTTTTCATAGTGAAGCCTCTGACGTTCCATCTGCATGAAAACTCCCAGCTGCCAAGAATACTCCTGCTGGGTTTGCTAGGAAAACACCACCAAGCCTACTGAAAAATTCTATTAGCGTTCATCTAAGAAAACTTTATCATATTCTGCACATTCAAAGAACTGTTTTTGGACACTTTGCAAATATTGGCTCTGCTTTTAGAGAATCCTGTCTGATTTATTGGAGATATTTGTGTCAAAGGAAGGTTACTCCAACTAGAGCAAAGGCTTTTGACGTCATAGACCCCATTTTCCTTGCAAATCTTATTTCTTTAAAATTCATCACAAATAGCACAATGAGGTGACAATTATTATCCTGATTTTACAGATTTAATCTCAGAGGCTTGAAGCCTAGAATTTATACCCAGCCTGCTGATTCCAGAGTGTCTCTCCACCATGCCACCTTGCCTCTCTTTCTCTGCTACTGGCCATGTCTGACTATCATGAAGACTGTGTGGATTTATATCTATCTGGCCACCAAGGACATCATCTACAACTGTGAACCTCCTCTTGTTTTTTTCTTCCAAGTGCTTTCTTTCAATTTCACCCCATAACTAATTTGGAAATGATGGCTGTAGTTCTGGTTATTACAAGGAGTTGATTTCCCAAAACAGCATTACCTTAGCAATCCACTTAAAGTCAATTCACCTGTAATGTCCCAATATGGTATATTTTACACTTATACATACAATGGGCAGATTCAAAATTATTTCTTCTTTTCTGTGCTCTGAATGTGAATCCTAGGTCCACTATAATATATTAATTATTTGGTAAACTGTTTTCCTTCTAAAAATACACATTACCTATTTTGAAATGTAAAACATACTACATTTGATAACGTATTATCGAAAACATTACATTTATTACATTACATGTATATCACATGTGAATATGAATGTGAATGCTAGGTCCACTATAATATATTAATTATCCAATAGATATTTTCATTTTAAAAATACATATTATCTATTTTGAAAGGTAATACATAGCACATGTGGTAATGTATTATCAAACACATTGCATTTATTATATTATATTCACATTACATTTGTAATACGTATTACATATTATATAGTACATATTTCCATTTTTCACAGTAGACTGTGCCAAGTCACAAAGTAATGTAAATGTGTTTGTTCCTCATTCAAACTCTATATCAACATGGCAGAAAGTGTCCCTTTTCTCCCCTTTTCCTTGTTCCCTCTTTTTCTATAGTATCCAGTCATAAGCAGCACATATATCATATGCCTCTCCATTTATGCTAGTTAGATTTGGTACTTTTCCTTAGAAAGTTTGTAAAGTTTCAATGTGAGCTTAAGAATTTCACTTTGAGTAGATTCATTTTCTCAATCTTGTCTTTTAACTAATCATTGCTAATGCATAGAAATGCTTTTGGATTTATTAATTTTCATGTGTTAGTTTGATTGTCTTGAATTGCCTATGTATTTAATTATATTGTCTTTAAAAACATAATTATAATTCATGCTTTCCCAAAATTATATCTCTCTTTCCTTTTGAGATCTTGTCTTAGTTCAGGCTGCTAACTGAACAGATCGGGTGGCTTAAACAAGGGACATTTATTGCTCACAGCTCTGGAGGCTGGAAGTTCAGGATCGAGGCATGGCAGATCAACTTCTGTGGTGACGGGTCACTTCCTGACTTACTGGGTCCTCACATGGAAAAGAGAGAGAGAACTCTGCTCTTGGGTCTCTGGTGTCTCATCCTCTTTCTATAAGGACATTCATCCCATTATGGGAGCTCCACCTCCAAATGCCATTCCTTTGGGGGTTAGAGCTTCAACATGGGAATTTCAGGGGACACAAGAATTCAGTACATAGCAGATTTGAGTGAATTCAAGTTTGCAGAAAATGGCAGGGCCAGCCAATCCACTTGCTGCCAGGTTTAAGGATGACATCATTAAGTGACCCTCTAGATGTTGGTTTAAGGAGAAATAGTTGGTTTATTTAATTAAATATTTGATTAAGTCTCATTTTCTAAAAGATTGTTTTATCTTTAATGCATGGTTGATACTAGCAAATTCTAAACATCAATTTAAAATAATATTTTGTTTATGTTTAAAGCATTACAACAATAAAAATATGTTTGAGAACATTTTGGAAAGGTAGTGATGTAGGAGAATCTAAAATAAGCCATAATTCAATAGGAAGAGACGTTGCAATTAACATTTTAATTTCTTCATGCACACACTTGAAGTGCTTTAAAATATTGACCTCAATATGCAATATTTTTGAATAATCTATTTCCACATATTAAAGTTTTTGGTTCTGGAATAATAACTTTTTTGGCTACGTGACTCATTCTACTAAAAATCCAAATTAAGTCATACTTTATCTAGGTTTTTCACATCATTATTTACAAATAATATTGTCACATAAACTTTATTTGTGTGGTATATCAGACTTTGGTACTAGGCTAAAGCTAAGAGCATTTTCTGAGTAAAATTTCATTTTTACTTTGTTCTGTAAAAATTATATCATCAGCGGTATTTCTTTATTAAGATTTTAAAAGTTGTCCCACTAATATCTGACCTGGTGATTTTAGTAATGGCAAGCCTTTTGTTGTAGGCTTAATTTGTCAAGGTCAATGGTTGATAAAATTTTACACTTTTCTTTGAATCAGTTTGATGTAGATCTTTGATAAATTCATTTAATTTAATGGCAAAAGTGGTGTTGTTTCTAAATGTTGCTAACATTTACAATAAATTTGGAATTGGTCCATTTTTTTCTACTGCATCAATATTTCGCAAACTTTAAAAATCACTCAGAAATCATTTGTGGGATTTGAAGGGCTGGGTTTCCTCCCTTCCTTCCTTCCTTCCTTTGTTCCTTCCTTCCTTTCTCTCTCTTTTTCTCTCTGTCTTTGTTTCTTTCTTTCCTCATTCCTTCCATTGCTCTGTTTTTTCTTTTTCTGTCTTATTTATTATTTCCCTTCCTCCTCCCCTTATCTCTCTAATTCTCCTCCCTCCCTCCTTTCATCCTTTTCTTCCTCCCTCTCTCTTCTCCTTTTTCCCTCCCTTCCTTCCTCCCTTTCTTTCCTTTCTCCTTCCTTCCTTCTCTTTTTCTTTATTATCCCTTCTTCTATTCCCTTTTACCTTCCTTCCTTTCTTTCCTTTTTGGAATTTAAGGAGAGAACTTTTTCTTGTTGGAATGCTGTATGATATATGTTGTCATTCATTCATGTCCTCTGCAACCGAGTTTAGCTATGAACATAAAGTTGTAACAAGCTGCAGGGGAAGGAGCAATAAGGAGGCCTCCATTTTCGTCCTGACACTTGCTTTCCTGCTGTGCGGCTTTGTACTCTTAACCTTTTGGTACTTAGTTTTCCATGTGTTAGGCATATTTACTACTGTGTAATAATAGTAATAATTTATGACCTCTCTTTTCTTTAGTGAATGCCCATGTATATTTTAACATGAGACTGGCAATCTTTGACAATGTAAATGCACAGATTTACTGGATACCTCATTGGAAATGGTGTTATTGCTTTGTTACCTTTACCTTGGTGCTCTTAAATCTGCAGGCAGCATTTCTCAAGAGCACTATTTGCCCACCACAGGGAGCTGTAAGCTGTTCCTTTGGCTCTAGCAAGAGGAAAAGCTAAGCCCATTCTCCTTTAACCTGCAACATTCAAAAGCTCATTCTTTGCATTCATCCAAGACAAAAGATTAAAATGAAATTTAAATGCATTCACTGGACTTACAGATGCCTTTGACCTTCAGGCATACGTGTTGAACGTTATTTCACAACTGCAAACATAAATCTCAGAATTCTTTCTTTCCACAACTGCAAAGATAAATCTGGAATACTTTCTTATTCCACACGACTGAAACTTCAGGAGCAAAATTCTCTGCCTCACTATGCCTTATGTTTATTACCACAGTCAAATTTGGCTTTTTTAGGTTGATTTGATCAGTACTTAGTGAGTGCCAACAGACTCTTACTTGGCCAGAATTATCAGAGAATGGAACAAATATTACATTCTTCTGATTTTTGACCTTGTTTCTTTTCTTCTCTTCCCTTTTATTGTTTTTCTATTTCTCTTTTTTTTTCTTCCTCCTTGGAGTTCAATCAAATAAAAGAAGGATTCTGGAATCTTACAGAAGGGAAAATGAGAAACAATCTTCCGATGACATTGCCCATATCATACTAGTGCCATGTTGCTGAGTCCACTGTTCAATGCTTATTATCTTACCTGGTCGATTAGAACTTGGCATATACTTATTTCCTACAGCAGCACAGGTGTTCACCAGGATTTCCCAGTCTTCACTTCTCTTCTCCCTTCCCAATTGCTTTATTTTAACCCCTTTTCTTGGCTTTTCCTGTTCACTGGACTCATTTGTGTTGGAGTTCTCTAAGTCAGCACTGCTCCTCTTCTTTATTGATCTTCCTGTCCTTAGAGATCTCACCAACTATCATGACTTTTAATAGCATTAGCATACTTCATTTTTCCCACACTTACAATTCCAGCTTAGATTTCTTTTCTGAACGCAGACTCTGCACCCAGCTGCCTCCTCAACATCTCCATTTGCTGGTCTCGTGGACATCCTGCACTCAACAGGTGGAAAATCAAACTCTAACTTGCCTACAACCCTGCTTAATTTACTTCCTGTCTCTTTCCAGGGACTCAGTTCTGCCACAGAAGTAGAAAAATAAGTCAGGATTTTTGGTGGAGTTTAGTTTTCAGAGCAAATTTTAGCTCTTGGTGGCCTGTGTTTGGGCTTCGTAACTTTTAAGCAATTTATATTCTCCAAGAAATATGCAACCCCCTGAGACTACTATGTTAGCAACAAATGTTCCAATTAATTATTTACAACAGCTAGAAAGTATGCATTTTTCCTATAGTTCTTTTATTTTTGTTATACTATAAATTCTTTTTCAAAAAACATATCAATATTTATTCAGCTATCAGGACAGCCTATGTAGTGGTTCATGTTTCATATAACCAATGTTTATTTCTACCATGGTTCCTTCAACAATGTTTGCATTTTACCAAAAATAGAATCAATTCTCAGAGAAGTATGCACCCTCATGTTTAGATAATCTCACTGCTAGAAAAATTTCCAACCTTGAGGTCTTTCCTCTTGCCCCTGACTCTGAGATTTACAGCCTCCTCTAAGCTCCCAGACCAGTGGCTTCTCAATGTACCTATCCCTATAGGCTGGTCTGGGGCAGCTTGTTTGCAAAACTGTCCATAAAACTATGTTTGCAGCAAACATCTCTCGTTTTAATTAACATCATTACACAATTGATAAGTCTCTAGCCCTTTTGTTTTCTTTGCTGTTATAAAACTCAACAGTATTGTACTTAGGGAATTTCTCCTGCCATTGCCTTCTCATATCACATGCAAGCACCCTTGGATCTTGGACTGGGTTTTGGAACCAGGGAAATGGTCTTATGTGGTGGTCACTCCCTAAATATGAGAATCCCTGTGATTTCAGATACATGGTGGCAACGTGCCAGTGGACTTCTGCTCCTTCGGTAGCAATCCTGAGAAATGGGAGTTTTGCAGGGTCCTCAATGCTTCCTATTGATGAAATAGACAGGCAATTCTTCCACATAGACCCCGGGACAAAAACAAAACAAAACAGGGTTTGCCAACAGCTGGACACACAGAAATAAAAGAGAAGAAAAAGGGAAAGAAAGAAAAAAAGATGTCAGTGTCTTAAAATGAGCTAATCAGCTCAAAATTTGTTCAAAATGCTAATATCTCAATATTAACTGCAAATGAATTTATATATCTTGAAAATAAAAGTAATTTTTAAATTTGAGTATTCTGCTACCCACCCACCCCACCCCCGACTCCTGGAGATGTCAGATCCACTCATGTGACTTGATTTTCCTGGAGTTTAGCAGAACTTAGGGATTTGTGTGGCATCTACAGTGACTGCACACGATTTGCATGTTTGAGCCTGGACGTCATTGAGCAAATGCACTTTGGGACAGTTAAGCACTGGTATGGCCCCAGTGAGTCTCTGCATCAGTTGTCTCCTTACCAGGAAGTCAAGTGTTCCTTGCTCTATAACTCCCAGATGTGATCTTTGGCCCTGAACTCTGACCTTTGAATCCCTCTTATCTCTTAAACTCTGACCTGTGACTTCATTTGGGTCCTCTATCTTCCAAACTCTGACATCTGACCCCAGTTGAATCCTCTGTCTTTGGAACTCTGATCTATGACTCCAATTGGATCCTCTGTCTCCTGAACTCTGACCTTTGACCCCCAAATTGGTCCTTGGTCTCAGATCCCTACTCTGTAACCCTTAGGAACCTCTATCCATGATTGCTACTCTGTGACCTGTAAATGTGGACTCTGAGTATAATTTCTGACCTGTGACCCCAGACTCCATTCTGTGAACTCTAGATGTGACCTCTGCTCCTTGAATTGGATGTGTGAATCACTCTCTTGAACTATGCTCCTCAACTTTGACCTGTGACCCCCCCATCCATGACACATGTCACCAATGCCTGACTTATGACCTGGAGCTGTGACCTCTCTCCATGAAGGTGGAGCTGGGACTTCAGCTCTCACCTTCTGCCCATGAATTCTCCCTGTGAATCACAAATGCGGTGTCAGTCTCCAATCCCCTCTCTGTGACTTCCATTTCTTGTCTCTGCCCTGTTAACCCCAGGTGTAATCTCTGCCCTCAGCCCCCTTCATGTGACTTCTAGAAGCTCCATGATCCCTAATGCTGACATTGTGACCTCTTGAAAACCAAGATAGTAAATAGAACCTGGTTTTAACTATGACAGGTAGAGAACTTAGAAGTTGATACTCCATTTTATCAAAATAAGAACTCTGAACAAAGTAAAATCAATAAGTCTGCTTAGACCCCTCAGAGAACTGATGGCATGGAAAGAAGTGCCACTCAGAAAGCTGGAAACACAGGTGGATATGGAGACGCACAGCTGAGGTCAGCTCACCTGGAGCAGAAGACACATAGTCCTTAACTGGTAGAGACACACACCCATGGTAAGTTTGCAGAATTGCTGGAGGCTGAGTGTGGAATAGCATGAGAGTGAGGACCTTCTGGAGTCAACTATCTTAAGAGGGAACTGCAACTCTAATGGACTTTACTTACGGAAACCCCCACCAAGATTTCATTATGAAGATTCCAGACAGATTCCTTGTGGCTCTGGCAAGGGGCTGAGAAATTAAACGACCGTAAAAAAAAAAAAAATGACCAGAATTTCCTCCTAATTTAGGGAAAATGACTTTACTCAGCTTTAATCCAACTGGAGGAATAGCATGCTTCACAAGTTAGACAACCTTTAATCTTCCTGCCTCACAAAAAAGGAGAATATAAATGCTTACCACTGGAGAAACACTTTTAAAGATCTCAGCTCAGAATCATAGCCCTTCCCACCAAAAACAACTGAAATTTAATATTAAGATTATGGATTTTCTTTTCTCTACCCTTGATCACCACACTAAAATAACTGCAGTTTAATAGTAGTGAGCTACAGCAGAAAGAGCCAAAATTGCTAAACTCTCTCTAAGAAGATGTAACTAGGGAAGCCCAAAGTCAAGAGAGTAGACAAGAACAAGGATACCAGAGGAATATGAAAACCTCTAATACAGATAGATACAGGGCAGATGATATTTAGATAGATGATAGATAGATAAATAGATAGATGATATATGGATAGATAGATACATAATACATAGATGATTGATAGATGATATTCTGCTATTATTGGATGACTTATTAAGTGTGAGTTAAATAAGTTAATTGATAGTGCTGTTCAGTTTAACTATACCTTTTCTGATTTTTTTAATTTTTTTTTTTGCCATTTCAACTATCAGTTACTGATAGGTTTATAGGAATAGAAATCATACTAAGAGAGGAGAAAGTAAAAAACTGGCCACACAGTCAGTTAGGGTAAGTTCTTATTACAACTAGAACAAAGAACAGCCTGAAAATCAAACTGCAGGCCTCAGATAAGAAAAAGCCTGTGTCCTTGAATGGAAATGCTTACTCTGTGAATGCAGATGAACAAATTCCACCCCTTTGTGGACACATTTCTCTCTCCTGTAATTGGCTGCAGGCTAAGTCTTCATTTAATAGGGTGAATCATCACTTCAGCTGCTTATTGGTCCCAGGCCACGATCCTGGGCCAAGCCTTCACCTCTGTCTCCAAATGGTTCTTTACACTCTCATAGCTCTTTCTAAGTCAAGCTTTCTCCAAAATAGCCTGCAGCCTAGTCAGTAGATTCTTCCCCTTCCCAGTCCATAAAAACCCCAGACTCAGCCTCATAACTGGCAACTTTCTTTCAGGCCACCTCTCCACTGCAGAAGACTTTCTTCTTTCACTTATTAAACTTTTGCTACCACCTCACTCTTTGTGGCCACACTCCTTAATTTTCTTGGTCATGAGACAAAGAAACTCCAGGCGATACTTCAAACAAGGAGAGACTGCTACCTTGTGATGTGTTGGTGAGATTATAACAAAACAAAGCATATTCTCAGCCTACAATAGAACTAAACTAGAAATCAATAACAGAAAGATAGATGGATATTTCCAAAATATCTGGAAGTGAAATAATACTATCTTACATAACACATGAGCCAAAGAAAAGTCCGAAGAAAATGCTTTATATATTTTGCATTCAATGAAAATAAAAAGTATAACTTATTGAAACATGTGGAGTGCAAATGAAATCTTAAAGCAATAAATGCATATATTAGAGGAGAAAGATCTAAAATCAATAATCTGTTTCCATGTTAGTAAAGTACAGAAAAAAAGATACATTTAAATTTAAAACAAGTAGAAAGAAAGAGATAAATCAAAGCAGATAACAATAAATTTTAAAACAGCCCACAGAAAAAAATCAGCAACCAAAAAAAAAGATTATTTTAAAAGATCATTAAAATTTAAAAATTTCTGAGTATACTATCCAAGCAAAAAGAGAAAAGACACACTTTGGTAATATCACAAATTAAACAGAGGTTATCATCAATGATCTCATGGACATGAAAATATAATAAAAGAATACTATAAATAACTTTATGCCCACAAATTTGATAATTTCAATGAAAAAAACAAAATTCCTGAAAGATACCAACTGCCAGAACTCATACAAAGACAAATAGATAACTTGAATAGCCTTATATCTATAAAGAAATTGAATTGGTAATTAATATCTTTCCCAAAAATGTACCAGGCCCACCTAGTTTAACTACAGAATTGTATCAGACCTCTAAAGAATAAACATGTATTAGTCTGCTTGGGTTGCCATATGAAATACCACAAAATGGGTGGCTTAAATAACAGAATTTTATTTTTTCACAGTTCTGAACAATAGAAGTCTAAGATTATAGTATCTACAGGTTTGGCTTCTTCTGAGAACTCTCTCCTTTCTCGTTGATAGCTGTCTTCTCCCTGTGTCCTCACATAGTCTTTTCTCTGTGTGCAAACCCCTCATGTCTCTTTTATTAGCACACCAGTCATACTGGATAAGGGCCCCATCTCAATGACCTCATTTTTACTTAAGGCTTCTTTAAGGGCTTTATCTTCAAGTAAGGTCACATTCTGAGGTACTGTGTGTCAGGACTTCAACATGTGAAGATTGCAGAGTGACAATTCAGCTCATAAGCAACAATCTCAATTTCCTAAATGTTTTCCAAGAAATAGGAGCAAAGGGAACCCTTTTTATCTCATGCTATGTGGAAAGTATGATCCTAATAACAAAACCAGATAAAATCATTGCACAAAAGAAAAACTACAGGCCAATATCTCTCATAAACATAAATGCAAAAATTGTTAACATAAGTAATGGCAAGTAGAATTCTACATGATAAATCAGATAAAGACAATGCACAAAACTAAAGCTACAGGCCAATATCTCTTATAAACACAGATGCAAAAATTATTAACATAAGTATTATCAAATAGATTTATAGCATATGTGAAAATATATATGCACAATGACAAAGTGAGGTATACCCTGTCTATGCAAGGCTGGTTCACATTTGCAAATCAATTAATGTAATCAGCAAGCTAAAGAAGAAAAGTCATCAGATTATATAAACTGAGGCAGAAAAAGCATTTGATAAAATTCAGTACCAATTCATGAAAAAAAAATTCTGAGGAAGTTAGGAGTAGAGTCCTTAATTCCTCAATTTCATGAAGAATATCTCCATACATCCTAAAGCTAATATCCTACTTAATTAGGAGAAACTGAATATTTTCTGCCTAAGATCAAGAACAAGACACAGATGTCTCCTCTTACTATTCCTCATTCAACTTGTGATGGAGGTTCTAGGTTATTCAATAAGACAAGAAAAGGAGATAAAAATTATATATGATGGTAAGGAAGACTAAAAATTGTCTTTTTCTCTATAGATAATATGATTATCTATGTGAAAAATCCCAAAGAATAAACAACTACAACAAAAACTCCCAGAAGTAATGCATGATTATAGCAAAATCACGGAACACAAAGTTAATGTAAATAGTCAATTGCTTTTCTCTTCACCAGCAATGAGTAATTGAAATTAAAAAATAATTAAAGGATTACTTAATTACCACCATAGAAAGACAATTGACTATTGCAAATAACAGTGAAAAATCTACTCTTACGTTAGGGCTTTGTGTATGCTAATAAAATATTGTAGACAACCTCAAATCTATTAGTAGGGAGATGGCTAAACAAACCATTGTATAGGTGTGATTATTTATAAAGCATGACAGAAATAATTATAATACTAATCTGCATGTACTGTGGTGCACCTCCAAGCTACATTATGTAGTATATAAGTACCATATAATGTTATTGATGAAACGCATCAGATTGTCCACGTTGGGTATTTGTACATATACTAATGATGATGGCTATCTCTCAAGAAGTGGCAGGAAAATGAAACCCTACAGAATAATCAAAATTTTGTAACTTTCACACGATTTCTATGAGATAACTAGTTCATCCCTTCCTTACAGATGGGGCAACTGAAGCTCAGAGAATTACTGTTAATGGTGTTACCATCTACAGAATCAGAATTAAACTTGGTCTATGAAGTTTAAAAGTTCATGCTCTTGCACCAGAACCTCCTATTTTATATTCATAAAGCAAGTAAAATGTATCCCAGTGAGAGGTGTTATCTAGATGTAAAATATGACAGCATCATAGGAATGGATATCATTAGAAGATCCATTTCCATATTATAGGGCCATTTCTGATCTCAGTAAGTGACCCATAATAACAATGATTTGTAGATCTTGTTTAAAAACCTTCTAATAAAAGTTCCTATATAAGTATCCAACTTATTTCAACAAGAATTCATTAGCTTGTTTTATCAATGTAAGCAAGTTTGGAATTAAAGTTTTATACCTAAGGGTTTTGGAGATCACAGGAGGCCACTTGCAGGGCTGAAAAGAGAGATACAAATGAGAGAAGACTTCAAAAAGTACAGACTGGACTCTAAAACAAATGAGTGATACTGAAGACTTGTAGCAGGGTAAGAAATGAAAGAAAACAAAACAAAAATCAAGGATGTGCTATTTTCACTTAGGATTTTCTTATTTTTGTATATTCTTATTTTTCAGCATATCCCCCAAAATATACTGAAAAATAAGGGTATACAGCCACCCTCAATAGAAACCATTCATGATAATATACCTAAACTTTAAATAAGTGGGATTGAATGCACACAGAAATCTATTAATATCAGACTCTTCCTGATTTCCGAACATTTCTACTAGCTAGGATACTGCCATACTATTTGAATTTTAATTTTCAATATAGAACGTAAGATTACTTCACTCTTCCCATATATTACTTCGTCCATTTGAAGAAAATTTTGTCTTTCTTTCTCCCTCCCACCCTCCCTCCTTCTTTCCTTCTTCCCTCCCTCCCTTGATGATGTGAATTTTGTTCTGGCAGAAATTGAATGACTCATCTGCCACAAAGTTGAATTCTAACAGACAATAGTACTTGGTTTCACATAGTATAATTGCAATTTTGTGCATTTTAAAATTACCTTAAACAACACTGAGATCCACAACAGCAATGGAAATCATTAACATGTGGGAAACTATCATTGGTTGCCAACATTCTTTCAACATCGGCTGCTTAAACCCGGGTCCTCTGCAGCCAGAGGTTTTTCTGTTTCCTCCTTTGGAAGCTAGAAACATTGCAAATGGTTGTGTGATATTTAAAAACCACAGGGATGTCATCCTCCAAAAAGAATAGACGAGGGCTGAACAGATGTATATTCTGTAAACTTCGTTTTCCAGAAAGTCTGGTTGAACGTTCAGGCTCCAACTAGCTACCAAGAAATATGCCAAGGTCTGCAAACTGTAGAATGCCAAACAATAGCAAAACTGCCCTTCCAGGTATTTCATCAATTCATTCATTTTTCCCCCTTAAATAATAAGCTAACTTTACCCTTTATATTCAACCAGCACAGCTTAGGGGATGACACACGTATAAGGCAGACTGTCAGAGTGGTACACTTTGTAAATAGAAAGAAAGGAAAATAAAATAGAAAGAAAAACAAAGCAGATGATTTGGTAGGAACTCTGTCTGACTTGTAGTCTCTCAGCTCATTAACATTGTCACTAGGGAAGAAGAGTTCATCTCGGGCTGCAAACAGACAGTACATGGTAAGAAGGCTCAGGTTCTGAGACTTGGGTAACCACAGTAAGAATCCCCCATGTTAGAGTGGTTCAGAGCTCAGCTTTCTAAAGTGGGGATTTCTAATGAAGAGACAAGTTTCCCAGTGTAGTGAGGGAGTGGGCTCACAGGATTTTTTATTTTGCTTATTTTCTACACAGAAAATTTTCTGCATGAAGATTTTCATTATCAAGTTTATTATTGTCAGATCTTGACAAAATTCAGATGCCACAAAATATTAAAGGGTATCTATAACAATTTTTTTAAAGCACAGTTGAAAAGCTCTTCTCTTCTCCCTACCCTGTTTAATTCATCAACCTAGAAGATTTGGTTAAAGCCCTCTCTTTAACAGTTTAGAAGTGGGGTGTTACCATGGACTTTTGTTTGAGTTATATAAAATAACTCATTGGGTAGCTCTGACACGTTGCAAGAAAGCATGTAACTCTGTGTTATGCAAATGTAAGACCGGAAGTCTGGGCACACTGGTTCATGCTTGTAATCCCAGAACTTTGGGAGGCCAAGGCAGTCGGATCACCTGACGTCAAGAGTTCAATATCAGCCTGGCCAACATGGTAAAACTCTGTCTCTACAAAAATACAAAAATTATCCGGGCATAATGGAGGGTGCCTGTAATCCCAGCTACTCAGGAGGCTGAGGTGGGAGAATTGCTTGAACCTGAGAGGCACAGATTGCAGTGAGGAGAAATTGCACCATTGCACTCCAGCCTGGGTGAGAGAGCGAGACTCTGTCTCAAAAAAAAAAAAAAAAAAAAAAAAAAGGTGGCCTTGGGGTTAAACACCAAATATTTGATGGAAATGGAAGCGTTTAAAATTAAAACTTAATGTTCCAAGTTTTTTCAGGATATTTTTTTGGTTTAATCAATTTTTTTCATATTTTCATTTTC